>JAJSOF020000033.1:11636938-11641938 GCA_025594305.2 Periplaneta americana
GACGCGCCAAAAGACATAGGTTGTTTAACAAAAAGGATTCCTTAATGTTATATCTATCATCCCTCAGAGTTTGTCCCAGAAGTTTTTAATCACCCTGTATTTTAAATATGATTGTCAGTTTTTACAGCTATATTCCCACCTATATTCCATGTGATCCAAGGTACAACAGGGTGTGTTCCAAGGTACGTGAACCTGTTGTACCTTTGAACACATTATATCACTTCATCTTATTTTTTCCATCCTTAATAGATCTGTAAAACAGGAAAATACATACAGGAAGTTGTAAAGGAATCTTCAATAATTATTTCAAGTATGTTTTCATTTAAAAAATGTCATTTTCCAAAATTAAAAAGAAAATAAATTGTGGAAAAAGTTTTAAAGCTACCATGCACGCGACATTTAAAAAATGTTAACATTCAGGAACAGGAATATTTTACCTGTCGCATATCTGAAACACGGGCAATTCGGTGTATGTACACCGTCAGTGCTTCGGTCCTAATGGTGATCATATATTCTAAAGACTGAAAAACAGCGAGCACTTGACAAAAAAACCTTGGATGAGTGGTGCCCAACGTCACAAAGCATTGCATGTCGTCACAGCTCATTAGATGAGTAAGTGGTTAACATATCTGTAATTGGGGTAACAAGCATTTAATCAGAGGATTCGATTGCGCATGCAAATCACTGCAACCCGCACGATGAAGGCAGCAAAGGGAGATCGATGACCATGTCAGTCAGAATTCCCTTTGCGTCGATCTGCGCCCCACAACCCTGCTCATCAGGCGAGGACAGAAGTTACGAGATGCAATACCCAGCGAAATAATGCAAATCAGACATCGCATCAAGTGTAGGGATTTTTACAACAATAAGTTGCCAACATTGGAGCACTGTAAGCCTAATGGCTAAGAGCATCGGTTTTCCACGCTTACATCCCGAGTTCGAATACCGGTATTCATTCATAGTGTTCTGTCCAAGGGCAGGTCTTTCACTCCAAACCCAGCTTTCTCCAGTTTTTCCCATTTTCTTCCTTCCTGTTAGTCTCCCTATATGATCCATATATCTTAATGTCGTCTATTATTTGGTATCTTCTTCTGCCCTGAACTATTCTCCCGTTCACCATTCCTCCCAGTGCATCCTTCAGTTCGCAGTTTCTTCTCAACCAGTGACCCAGTCAATTCTTTTTCCTCTTCCTGATCAGTTTCAGCATCATTCTTTCTTCACCCACTGTTTCCTACACAACTTCATTTCTTATTTTTTGTCTGTACATTTCACACGCTCCATTCTTCTCCATATCCACATTAATTCAAATGTTTCTAGTCTCTTCTCTTCACTTCATCGTAATGTCTATGTTTTGCCACATGAAATGCCACACTCCACACAGAGTACTTCTCTAGCCTCTTCCTTAGTTCTTTTTTTATAGGTACGCAGAAGATGCTTCTTCTTCTTCTATTAAAATCTTCCTTTGCCATTGCTATCCTCCCTTTGACTTCCTGGCAGCAGCTCATGTTACTGCTTATAGTACACCCCAAGTATTTGAAGCTGTCCACTTGCTCTACTGCCTCATTTAGAATTCGAAAGTTTGCCCTCTTTACTTTTCTTCCTGTGCCCATGGTCTTATTCATTCATTCATTTTCATTCATTCATTCATTCATTCATTCATTCATTCATTCATTCATTCATTTATTTTATTATTTATTTATTTATTTATTCAGTAATTCATTAATTTATTTAATTATTTCATTATTTGTTTATCCATTTATTTGTTTAATTATTTATTTATTTATTCAGTCAGTTATTATTTATTATTCATTTATTCAGTCATTTATTTATTTTATTTTATTCATTCATTTAATTGTTTAAGTATTTATATATTTATTTATTTATTTATTCATTCATATATTTATTTAATTGTTTATTTATTTAATTATTTATTTATTTATTCAGTCATTCAATTATTTATTTTATTTATTTATTTATTCAGTTATTTATTTATTTACTTATTTATTTATTCAGTAATTCATTTATTTATTATTTAATTATTTATTCATTTATTCAGTCATTTATTTATGCTGAATGATATATTTATTTCAAAAGCGTATTGTCAGATGCATTATTCTTGTAGGGAACATTTTTACAATATAATATTTATTTTATGGTTTATACATTTTTAATATTTTACTACTAATTTATAAAAATCTGTCTGATTTTCATCAAAATTGTGATTTCCATACCTACGACACTATTTTAACTATTCCAGCTTTATTAGAACATATTGGTCTTTGGTATTATACAACAGTTTGCCTGATGACATCAAATTACAAACAATTCTCTGAAATTTAAGAATTATATAAAAACGAAATTAATAAAATTGTGTCCCTACAGTCTTGATTTATTAATGTTTTTTTTTTTTTTTAATATTTGACTTATTTCACATTAAATTGAAATTGTATTATTTGACCATGTCTATGCATACATTATGCCATCGACAATAAAGTTTTATCTATCTATCTATCTATCTATCTATCTATCTATCTATCTATCTATCTATCTATCTATCTATTATCTATTATATTTATCTATCTATTTATTTATTCTATCTATCTATCTATCTATTTATTTCTATCTATTTATCTATTATTTATTCTATCTTCTATCTATCTATCTATCTATTTATTTATCTTATTATCTATTATCTATCTATCTATCTTATTTCTATTTATTTATTTATTTCTATTATCTATTTCTATTTATTTATTTATTTCTATTATCTATCTATCTATCTATCTATCTATCTATCTATTATCTATCTTATTTATCTATCTATCTATCTATCTATCTATCTATCTATCTATCTATCTATCTATCTATCTATCTATCTATCTTCTATTTCTATCTATCTATCTATTTATTCATTAATTCAGTTATTTATTTATTTATTTATTTACTCACTTATTTACTTATTTATTACTTATTTACTTATTTATTTACTTATTTTTACTTATTTATTTATTTATTTATTTATTTATTTATTTATTTATTTATTTATTTATTTATTTATTATTTATTTATTTATACATTCATTCCTATTTTGACTGATTTAGTTTTTAAAATGTAAATTTTAGATATTAAAAAAAAATAAAAGTAATAGCTGATGTATCAACCTAGGCGATATCCCTGGTTTAATAATTGCTTATAATATGGTAAAAGTACTATAAGTTTTCACATTTGTACATGATAAGTCATCTTGATTTAATAATTGAAACAAATATATTAAAGTTACCCTAGTATTCGACATACCGTACCTGAAGCAATGCGCGATATGAATTGTAAGATACTTGCTTGGGATGCACGTACTCTGCCACATCTTCTAATAGGTTACGTTCGTCTTTCGGCTTTCCCCTTTCGAGATTTCAGTAGGTTCCTTCAGTGGCGACCACACCGATGCAGTGAGGCAAGTCACCTACGGGCTTGGAGCTCACATAGTTTTATTTCCTGCAGGCCCAAATCTCGCTCGTATTTCTTTGAGCTACTTTTTCTTCCTATCATTATTATTTCGTCACTGTCCTCGTCATAAGACCTTTTCCACCGTCTCGGTAAGGAACGAAATGCCCGCCGCTCTTGTGTGCCAATTAGTAGCGGAAGCAGAAGCGGGCGCTCCATATTCATGGGCCAGCGCTCGTGTGGGATGTAATGTATGCAGGCAAGTTTTCCCATCTCTGCGCTGCGACCGATTTCTTCGCTCTTGTCGTATTTGTCAAGGAAGAGCACGCATATATGACGAGGAGATTATGTGGAAGGGAGCGGGCCAGAAAAGATGGAAATAAAAAGAAGCCAAGAAATATACATAAAGAATATACGAACGAATATGGAAGGGAATTAGAGAAATAAGGAAAAATTAATGTAAGAGGAAATAGAAAGGAAAGAAAAAAAGTAAAAGAGAAAGCATTCGAATGAAAGGAAAGAATAAAAATGAGGAAAAGAGGGAAAAATAAAAAGAAAGGAAGAGAGACTGAATAAATAAATAAATAAATAAATAAATGAATAAACAAATAGAAAGAAGGAGAGAAAGAAAGAAAGAAAGAAAGAAGAAAGAACAAAGAAAGAAAGAAAGAAGGAAAGAATGACAGAAAGAAAAAGAAAGAAAAGAAAGAAAGAAGGAAAAGGAAACAAAGAAAGGAAGAAAGATGGAAAGAAAGAGACAAAAATAAGGAAGATAGAAAGAAAGAAGGAAGGAAAGAAGATAAGAACGAAAAACTAAAAAGGAAGAAACAAAGGAAAGAAAAGAAAGAAGAAAAGAAAGAAAGAAATAAAGAAGGAAACAAGAAAAAGAAAGAAAGAAGGAAACAAGAAAAAGAAAGAAGGAAGAAAGAAAAAAGAACAAGAAAGAACTAAAGAAAGAAGGAAAAAGGAAAGAAAGAAAGGAAGAAGAAGGAAAGAAAGAAAGAAAGAACGAAAGAAAGAAAGAAGAAGAATAGGAAGAACTAAAGGGAAGAAAAGAAAGAAAAAAAAGAAAGAAAGAAGAAAGAAAGAAAGAAGCAAAATAGAAAAAGAAGGAAAGATGGAAAGAAAGAAGAAAGAAAGAAGAAAGAAAGAAAGAAACAAAGAAAGAAAAAATAAGAAACAAGGAAAGAAAGAAAGAAAGAAGGAAACAAGGAAAGAAAGAAGGAGAGAAGAAAAGAACGAAAGAACTAAAGAAAGAAAGAAGGTATGAAGGAAAGAAGAAAAGAAGGAAAGAAAGCTAGAAAGAAAGAACGACTGAAAGAAAGAAGGAAGGAGAGAAGGGAAGAAAAAGAAAACAAGGAAAGGAAGAAAGAAACAAGGAAAGAAAGAAGGAAGAAAGAAAGAAAGAAAGAAAAACGAAAGAAAGAAAGAAAGAAGCAAAGAAAGAAAGGAGAGAGCTCACAGATATTCACTTAGACAAACAATGCTATTACTACTATTTTCCATATTACTACTCAAAGCAGCGTAATGGCTTAAGAGTTTAACCCTAGAATGCTATT
>JAJSOF020000033.1:11646938-11693933 GCA_025594305.2 Periplaneta americana
GCAACTATGCCAGAAGATAATGGGGTGGGGTGGTCAGTTCCTTTCCCCCTCCATTGCATACATCGCTGACTAGCTACATATTACACTAATCAGACTTCAGATGCATACAAACAATAATTTGTTCTTCCTCTGACATATATCGTCAAATGAGATGTACTGCCTGATAATAGATGTACGTATCAGCCAGAACCTCAATTAGAGGAGGTTATTATTATTATTATTATTATTATTATTATTATTATTATTGTTGTTGTTGTTGTTTAGTCAACTGTCTGAAGACAGGTCTGAACCTCATAAGTGATACCAATAAGGAATCACACGTGAGGCAACGGGAACTAGGCCAGGAGATAATGGGGTAAGATGGCCATTTCCTTTCCCTCCATTGCATACATCGCTGACTAGCTATATATCCCATTAATCAGACTTCATATGTACAGGAACAATTGTTCTTCCTCTGACACATATCATCAAGTGAGATGTACTGCCTGATAATAGATGTAGCCTACATATCAGCCAGAATTTCAATCTCAATCAGATTATTATTATTATTATTATTATTATTATTATTATTATTATTATTATTATTATTATTAATTCTAATTACTTTATCATTATCATCATCATTATATTCTCTCCACAACAAGGTGACTGTTTTTTCATACAGTGACTCGTGATAATGATTGTGACCGTTAGCCAAATAGCAATCTGTCTTCTACGTCTGAGTCTTAGGTTCATCTTTGGGCCGACTCCAAAATATGTAATTTAAGGTAGAAAAACACGGTGTTGGTGCAGGTTCTCTCTGGGCACTCACTTCATTCTTTCATTGACACAAGTATTTGATTTTCAGACCTGTCCGTGGGTCTGATCAGCGTCCTGACTGACATCGTGTGGAGGGCCACGGTCGCCTGGTATGCCGGCAACGCGGCGTGCAAGATCATCAAGTTCTTGCAGGCGAGTACCCATCATTGTGAATGCATGCTGTGTGTAAACAGATTGCCTGCTGTTAAGGAGATAGGAGAGGCGCTGTGCGAAGGAACGCTAACGAAGAGCGGGCCACACACGCGATCTATGCATCCAACATTCAACGCAGTGCGTCGGAAATTGAATCTTGATTCCTTTCGGCCAGTTGATTGGTTTGCTGACTTGAATGCAGGAATTAACTTTACTCACTGGACTGACTTCACTGACTAGACTGGCGACTGATTTGACTTGACTCACTTAACTCATTTGAGTGATTATACTGACTTGACTGTCTTAACTGACTTGGTTAACTTTACTCACTTCATTCACTGGACTGACTTGACAGACTTTGCTGACTTATCAGATTGCTGACTCAGCAGACTTCGCTGGCATGACTTAATTAGCTGGCTTGAGAGACTACTGACTCAACTGACTTTGCTCACTCGACAGACTTTGCTGACTCGCCAGATTTCGCTGACGTGACAGACTGCATCTCAGCAGACTGCTGACTCATCAGATTTCGCTGACGTGACAGACTGCGTCTCAACAGACATTTGCTGACTCATCAGATTTCGCTGACTGACAGACTGGGTCTCAACAGACTTTGCTGACTTGACAGGCTGCTACCTTCGAGGGACTTTGCTGACTCGACAGACTGTGTTGACTTGACAGACTTCGATAATTTGACAGACTCCATAGACTTTCCTTACTCGGCAAATTTTGTTGAATTCAAGACTTTGCTAACTCGACACACTTTGCTGACTCGACAAACTTTGCTGACTCAAAAACTTGACTTTGCTGACTTTACACACTGCTGACAGACTTTCCTGATTCGACAGATATTGCCGACACCACTGACTTTCTTTACTCGACAAACTTTACTGACTCGCTAGACTTTGCTGACTTGACTGTCTGAATTAACTTCACTGACTTCTTTTACTTGACTAATTGAAGAAAATTAGTGTGCATCACTATGGAGTAACGCTTAGCCCGCCTGACCGTGAAACGAGCGGGCCCGGGTTCAAATCCTGGCTGCGATAAATTACCTAGTTGAGATATCTTCCGGAGTTTTCCCTCAACCATTAAGATCAAATGCTGGGTAACTTTAGACTTTGGACTCATTTAGCCGGCATTTTCACCTCCATTTCACTAAGATTCTAGATAACCATATCTGTTGATAAAGCGTCGTAAAATAACCAATTAAAAATACATATTTTAGTGTTTGTACTGTGTGACTTAATCATATTTTAAAAATAATTATATCGAGTTCAATTACCTCAAAATATGTATCCCCGTTGAGACAATGACATATAAATGTGTGTTGCAGGCGACGGTAACATACTCTTCGACGTACGTCCTGGTGGCGCTGAGCATCGACCGCTATGACGCCATCACACACCCCATGAACTTCTCAGGCAGCTGTGAGTATGCTGTTATTATTAAGACTGCATATTTGTTAGTTCGATGGGCTGCTGAGCGCGTAAAGCCAAGATTTGTGGCCCCTGGAGCTCTATGCATCACACCGAACAAAGAGATAAAGGCAAATGTATTCGATACAGCATCGACGTTTGTATTGTTATGGCTGTTTGCAGCCAGTACCAAGTTCCATTTCTTATTTTTATACAATTTAGATAAACAAGTCAAATGATTTACATCATGCTTATAAGCAGAGTGACAAAGGAAGTAGAACCATAGACGTAGCTCAGGCGGTAGTGCGTTTGCCTGCTGATCTGCAGCTGCGCTTGAACATGGGTTCGATTCCCGCTTAGGATGATTACCTAGTTTGGTTCTTCCGAGGTTTTTCCCAAGTGTTGGCGAATCCTTTGCCTTATCTCGCCAAATATCATCTCGATATCGCCAATTCCTTCGCTGCTAATTCAGCCGAGCGAAGTGGCTTTAGACGGTAACGTTTGAGGCTCGCATTTGATAGGTTCCGGGTTCGAACCCCGTGGACAGATAATATGACTAGGGTTTTCGTGGTTTTCCTTACTCACCAAGGCAAATTATAGATTAGAAATTTACATACTGTGATCCAACACTCACTTAATCAGCATTATCATAAATATTAAAACAAAATCTGAGTGGATGGTTGGGTGGATGGATAGGTAAATAAATAGATAAATATATAAATAGATAAACAGATAAATATAGGGTGCGTCAGAAAGAACGGATGGATTACACAGAGCAAGAAAATTGTAAGGATTCATCAAATCAAAAATTTATTGTTATCAACAGATTCACCAATACATGCAGTTTATTTATGGTATACAACGTCATCCATATGATGTCCTTGGCTTTCGATACAGGCATCGAGGCGTTTTCTGAAGTTCGCCGTCATTTTCACAGTCATAGTTGGTGGAATTGCCGCGATTTCTTCACGAATCGCCATCTTCAGTTCGTCCAGTGTATGTGGTTACTTACGCCTTCAAATGGTCCCAAAGAAAGAACTCGCAGGGCGCGAGATCTTACCGTAGCCTCGGACAATCTCAGTGCAATAGCATGTTTGCGGGCTGATCGTTGCGGTGGCCGGACAACCTACTGTCTGTCTCCACATTTGCAGGCGTACACGTGCTCCGTGTTCGTCCAGGTGATTTCTTCTTTAATGTTGAACCTGTGGTACGAAATGAAGCCACCCATTACAAAATTGTTTTCCGAGTTGGAATCCTAGCGTGACGTCCGATGTCGAAATGAGTCCTGAGTAGCGATCACACTCTTCATTTTTCAAAAATGTCTCTGCGATGAAAGCACGTTGTACACCAGACCAACACCATGTTCTCAACTGAAACTGCATTCTATGGCTGACCCAACAGTCGTGGTCCCCCTCACTATATCCCTCCCCTCGCTGCGTATCGATAGTTTGAAATCCATCCGTTCTTTCTGACGCACCCTGTAGAAAGATAGATAATCAATTAATTAAATAAATAAATCAATTGTCAGTCTTTTGTAAAGCTACAATTCAATGATATGTTACAATTTCTAGTCCTAAACTATCGATAAATACATTATATTAACTTCAAGAATTATTTGCGTGGGATGTCTGTAACTATTCCATTTCCCCTCCTGGATTTTGCAGGGCGACGGGCGCGCATCCTGGTGGCGAGCGCTTGGCTGCTCAGCTTGCTCTTCTCTGTCCCCATCGTCATCTTCTACGAGGAGAAGCAGATTCAAGGTACGGTCAGCATTGAGCGCCTAACGCATGCGGCAACTTCTCCGACACACTGGATCAGCGGGTAACAGTAGACACAGGCACCGTAATTTACAGAGTACTAAAATTAATTCACCCCATTATTCATAGTAACAGTTTGTTCGTACGTTTTCAGTAGCTTCGTGTTGGTCCATAGGTGACCTTCCCTACATTATTTGTAACTTTTAAGTGCTCTTAAAGTTATTTTTATTTTTCTGCTTGCGAGTGTAAAGTATTGTTAAATCTGAGTTGATATTTTCCAGTCTGAAGTGATATTAAAATTATTTTAACTTGTGTTTCTGATCTGAAATGTTGTTAAAGTTATTTTAGTTTGTGTTTATAAGTTTCAATTGTTAAAGTATATTTGGTTTTTGTTTATGAGTTTGGAGTGCTGTTAAAGCAACATTAGCTTGTGTTTATGAGTTTGAAGTGCTGCTAAAGCTACCTTAGTTTGTGTTTTTGAGCGTTGAGTATTCTTAAAGTAACCTTAGTTTGTGTTCATGAGCTTTGAGTATAGTTAAAGCAACCTTAGGTTACGTTTTTGAGTTTGAAGTTTTGTTAAAGCAATCTTAGCTCGTAATTTATGAGTTCTGAGTGTTGTTAAAGTAACCTTACGTTGTGTTTATGAGTTTTGAGTGTTACTAAAGCAACCTTAGCTTGTATTTATGAGTTTTGGGTGTTGTTAAAGCAACCTTAGCTTGTTTTTATGAGTTTTGAGTGTTTTTAAAGCAACCTTAGCTTGTATTTATGAGTTTCGAGTGCTGTTAAAACAACCTTAGCTTGTATTTATGAGTTTTGGGTGTTGTTAAAGCAACCTTAGCTTGTTTTTATGAGTTTTGAGTGTTGTTAAAGCAACCTTAGCTTGTATTTATGAGTTTTGGGTGTTGTTAAAGCAACCTTAGCTTGTTTTTATGAGTTTTGAGTATTGTTAAAGCAACCTTAGCTTGTATTTATGAGTTTTGAGTGTTGTTATGAGTTTTGAGTGTTTTAAACCTTAGCTTGTATTTATGAGTTTCGAGTGCTGTTAAAACAACCTTAGCTTGTATTTATGAGTTTTGGGTGTTGTTAAAGGAACCTTAGCTTGTATTTATGAGTTTTGAGTATTGTTAAAGCAACCTTAGCTTGTATTTATGAGTTTTGGGTGTTGTTAAAGCAACCTTAGCTTGTATTTATGAGTTTCGAGTGCTGTTAAAACAACCTTAGCTTGTATTTATGAGTTTCGAGTGCTGTTAAAACAACCTTTGTATTTATGAGTTTTGAGTGTTGTTAAAGCAACCTTAGCTTGTATTTATGAGTTTTGAGTGTTTTAAAGCAACCTTAGCTTGTATTCATGAGTTTTGGGTGTTGTTAAAGCAACCTTAGCTTGTATTTATGAGTTTTGAGTGTTTTTAAAGCAACCTTAGCTTGTATTTATGAGTTTCGAGTGCTGTTAAAACAACCTTAGCTTGTATTTATGAGTTTTGAGTATTGTTAAAGCAACCTTAGCTTGTATTTATGAGTTTTGGGTGTTGTTAAAGCAACCTTAGTTTGTGTTTATGAGTTTTGGGTGCTTTTAAAGCAACCTTAGTTTGTGTTTATGAGTTTTGAGTTCTGTTAAAGCTACCTTAGTTTGTGTTTATGAGTTTTGAATGTTGTTAAAGCAACCTTAGCTTGTGTTTATGAGTTTGGAGTGTTTTAGAGCAACCTAATGAGTCTGAAGCATGTTAGAGTCAGCTTGCTACCTGCTGCAGAGGAGCTGCAGTGCTGGATCGAGTTCCCGCACCCCTGGCAGTGGCAGCTGTACATGACCCTGGTAGCCGTCACAGTGTTCGTGCTGCCCGCTCTCATAATCACGGCGTGCTACGCGGTCATCGTGCTAACCATCTGGAGCAAGAGCAAACTACTTACGCCACGCCCCGTCAAAAGTGAGTTGGTTGGCAGCGCCTCATCCCTGTGCAGCGACATCCATGCAAACTAATTTTCCACTGTCTGTTGTTGCAGACGGAGACCATGCGTCCGCGGACGACCAGGATTCGAGGCGCGCCAGCTCCAGGGGGCTCATCCCCAAGGCCAAGATTAAGACTGTCAAGATGACCTTCGTCATCGTGTTCGGTGAGACCTTGCTTGTCCCTCTGTTTGCTGTCTTTTTCTCATTGTTTTCAGAAACATGACATGTGATAACGTCGCACAACTTTATTTCAAATGTTAAAAGGTATCACCTTACTGTAAGACCTTCGCAACAGTAAGCATTTTCGAGGACACAACGACAGCTGTCAAATTAGTAGGCTACATACACATGAGGTGCGAATGGAGTTGCCATGGAAATATATACAGAAGTTGTATATCATTTGTCGATCCTGTGAGTTATAGGCGCAAGTTGAGATAGGAGTTGCTGTGGAAAGACAAACATAAGTTTCATGACAGCTGTAAATCTTTCCGGATAGAAAAGCAAGATGGAATAAGAGTTACTATGGAAACGCACTCATAAGTGACAAATGAAAAAGAAACTGTTTCCTAACTAAATTAATTTTTATGTTAATACTAGCCGTACCCGTGCGCTCCGCTGCACCCGTTAGAAATAAATATAAAGTAATTACGTAATTAAAATAGGACATTTGATCCAGGGAACATTCGTGTTTGATAGAAGGATAAATCGTTTAATATGTTACTTAATTGAAATTGTATTTAAATAATTAAAATGCGATCATTTTGGTCCAGAGACACTCATTTGGTGCAATGACAATTCCTTTAACCTGTTTCTTAATTTTTATTACATGCAACCATAGTTTAATGAAGATTGACATCATTTAGATTTAATGTGTATATTTTATTTTACTTGTTATAGGTTTCCATTGAATTATGGTAATAATTTTAACTCATGTTTTCTACGTATTCAGTAAATGGCGCTTGGCCCACTATGGTTCTGAACCCTTCAAATAACTTAAACAACTTAAATTATATTATATTATATTATATTATATTATATTATATTATATTATATTATATTATATTATATTATATTATATTATATTATATTAATTTATATTATATTATATTATATTATATTATATTATATTATATTATATTATATTATATTATATTATATTATATTATATTATATTATATTATATTATATTATATCATATTATATTGTATTATATTATATTAATTTATATTATATTATTATATTAATTTATATTATATTAATTTATATTATATTATATTATATTATATTATATTATATTATATTATATTATATTATATTATATTATATTATATTGTATTGTATTGTATTGTATTGTATTGTATTATATTATATTATATTATATTATATTATATTATATTATATTATATTATATTATATTATATTATATTATATTATATTATATATATTATATTATATTATATTATATTATATTATATTATATTATATTATATTATATTATATTGTATCATATCATATCATATATCATATCATATATCATATCATATATCATATCATATATCATATCATATCATATCATATCATATATCATATTATATAAAAAGTGTGTTGATGACGGATGTACCCCGATAAGTAAGTTTTCAATTTGTTATGGGGGCTCTTGAATCTCAGGAGGAACAAATTTTATTTTACAACAGGGCAACATAATCTGCTTGGCTCATTACCCAAATTTTTTGCATTGCATTTAATGCATATGTATTTTATGTATTTCAACTCGATTCAATTGAGCATAGTTAAAATTTGGATTATAAAATAATGGATTGCTAAGCTAAAGCGCTTTCAGAATAAGAAGGCATATAAGGCGGAGCTATTCAGGCCGGTCTAGGTCGACTATGACAGTGAAGCGGTGTTGCCCAGTTAAATCGTCGCGAAGTCTCGCTGAAGCGTCGTGTATTAGTTTCTTTCTTGCGCGCACAATATTATGGCTAGGAATGAATTTTATCATTCGATAGAGCTCCAAATTCTGAACTCAACAGTAAAGAATGGCAATTGTATGTCAACTGGTTCGATCGCTTTAAGACTAAACAGAGATATCCAACCTACAGCATAGAACATATTTTGCTCTGAATTCAGTCTCTGTAAACGAACATAAATTCTTCAAATTCAGATGGGGACTGTTTTCCCTTGTGTGATGTGTAACTTACCGTAACAATGTCTCTTGAAGGGAACAAATTGGCTCTGGTGTTTCATCTGTTATACGCAAAGGGATAGTCCAACACTCAAAGCGAGGAGTATGGTATTTTGTATATAATTTTTTTAAAGGACAACTAATGATTCAGTGTGTGTCAGTTCTTCACGAACAAAGAATCTGACTGCAGAGACGTGTGGTTTAGAAGTGCATACGTTATCTCATATTCTCGGACAGGACAAAGATAGGTGGTATACTTGAATTTACCTCTCCTGGAAAATAACGCAAAACAAACGTGTTAATTATTTGTACAATTTTCAGAACCGTGTATTATTTCATCGTACGATATTTTAAATACATTAGTAGTATGTGTTAGCAGTGCCATTAAAATAGAACGTGGAAAGAAGAAGAAAGCTGAGAATAATCATAGGTACGATTTACACTTTTCATTGGAATATTATACATGGTATAAGACGAAATATTGCATAAACATATGAGAAATTTGGGTGATATTGTAAATATAAACACTCCTGCCTCTTTTTCCATGAATTATACGAAGAGCATTAACAACATTCTTCCTTAAGAGCATTAGAAAACTTTATAAAATGAAGCACATCAACTACATTTCACTTTTAAAATAAATACAGGCATGCTAGGAACGAGGAGATTTTATAATTCCAAAACTCAATTTCTATTTTAAAAATCTTTCGTTACATATATTACACTTCATACAATTTTTTCTAATATACAATCTTATCTTCAATATATTAACGATATTATTGGATTACAATACGCTTCTATACAACTACCTTCACTTAGGTTTATATTGGCACAGGCCAGAGTGATAGAACATAGAATCCTGGACTTCTAGGTAGGTATAAGCAGGATTAAATTAAATTAGATAGGCTTGATTTAATAAAGTAAAAGAAAGTAATCTTCAGTTTCAATATGAGTACTGAATTAGGCCTACATATGAACAGATATGCTTATATTCTTATAGCCGGGTTCTTAGCCAGAATATGGAACACTGGACCTCTAGATATGTAAAAATTATATGATAAAATAAAATTAGATAGACTTAGTTTATCAGAGAAAAATAAAATAATCTACAGTTCCAGTATGAATACTGAATTATATATGAACATACATTACGATTACGTTGCATTATAGCCAGATTCGTAACCAGAATGTAGAATCGTGGACCCCTAGGTATGTATAAGCTAGAGAATTAAATTTAATTGTATAGGCTTCATTTAACGGAGGAAAAATAAAATATTTTCCAACTTCAATACTAAATTACGTATCTACAGATATGTTTTCGTTTTGTTATCGCTAGATTCTTAGGCTGCCCCTACAAACAAACTGTACCTTATCTTTCCTCTGGAGAAATAAACAGACCAATCAGTATCCTGCCAGCCATATCAAAAGCACTGGAAAGAATCGTACACAGACAAATTACTAACTACATGAACGAACACAAACTATTCGACAAGTATCAGTCAGGTTTCAGAGCTGGACACAACACAAGCACTGCTCTACTTAAAGTGACAGAAGACATTCGTGAAGCAATCGACTCTAATAAAGTAACAATACTAACACTTCTTGACCTTAGCAAAGCTTTCAACTCTGTAAATTTCGATCTGCTCACCCATAAATTGAGAAATCTCCATTTTTCAGAGACTGCTGTGAGTTGGTTCGAATCCTACTTACGGAAAGACAACAATGTGTTGTATCCGGGAATCGTCTTCCTGGTTTAACATAACATCAGGTATACCACAGGGTTCGGTACTCGGACCATTGTTGTTCACGATATATGTCAGTGATATTACATCTCATGTAAGGCATTGTAACTATCACTTGTATGCTGACGACCTTCAATGCTACATCTCTTCCCGCTTAGATCGAATAAATGACGCTATAGATAAATTGAACAAAGACATTGACTCGATTGTGACATGGACAAAGAAATTCCATCTTAATATCAATCCTGGAAAAACACAAGCAATCATATTCGCAAAGCACCTCGACATTTCCCCCGTTAAAGTAAGTAAGTGCATATCCCTTTCAGTTCTTCGGTAAAAATCTTGGCATTCACATGGATAATAATCTCAACTGGGACATGCAAATCACAGAAACCTGCAGAAAAGTATATTCTATTATTCATGTGCTAAAAAGGATAAATGTTCATCTTCCCTCTTGCTTAAAAAAGTCCCTTGTGCAGACCCTTGTATTTCCCCATTTTGACTATGCTGACAT
This sequence comes from Periplaneta americana, assembly GCA_025594305.2. Classification (NCBI taxonomy): domain Eukaryota; kingdom Metazoa; phylum Arthropoda; class Insecta; order Blattodea; family Blattidae; genus Periplaneta; species Periplaneta americana. The sequence continues at coordinate 11,657,451 of JAJSOF020000033.1, forward strand.
TTTACTGACTGACCTTTCCAGCGACAACAAAATGAAACTTCAACGTGCTCAAATTTGTGTGTACGTTTTGTAAGCAATGTTCGTAAATATGATCATATTACCCCATCCCTGGAAGCAATAGGTTGGCTTAAACTAGATAAGAAAAGAAATTTACATTCACTTCTCTTTCTCTTCGAAATCTTGAACTCTTCTATTCCTTCGTACCTGTCGTCTCGCTTCACTTACCTTTCTTCCCACCACAATCTGAACACACGCTCTCGCCATGAAACAATACTAACAATACCATCCCATCGCACCTCCTCATACTCATCCTCTTTCACAATAGCCCTTACTCTGGAATTCGTTACCTGCTAGCATCAGGGACTGTCGAAATAAAATTCAATTCAAACGCAAACTTACTAGGCACTTGGTCAGTAATTGAGACTCGTTCAGACATGGTTTCTTGTAAATAGTTCTTTTAATCTACCACAAAATATCTCAATATCCGGTAATTTCATCACTATAGAATTTTGTTATTGTAGGTTTAATTTGTAATTTAGTAAATACAAAAATATTCTTTGTTCTTAACTTCTATGATAAAATGTCTAGCTTTCATTAATCAGGTATTCTTGTCGTACTTTAATTTTTATTGTAATTGTAATTGTAAATTTAATATTAATTGTAATCTTATTGTTCATGTTATAGTTGTAATCCCCTGGTAGAGGGGCAGAGAAGGCCTGACGGCCTTATCTCTACCAGGTTAAATAAATAAATCTAATCTAATCTAATCTAAATGGCAGTTATTTTAATTTTAAAACTCATTTATCTCATTAAATATCAGTCCTGTCAAACTTTTTCAAATAATAAAACTTATCAGAAATAATTTTTAAAGAAACTCTTGTTATGTAACATTTTTCACAAAAATCAATAATAAGCGAGATATTTCGATTTATTTAATTCAGGCCACCTTATAACCCTCCTTTTAAATAATGTATTTTTAATGCCATATAGCCTAAAATCTAAGTTGCAACAAACTTAATTTATATTCCAATTTTCATCGAAATCCGTTCAGCCATTATCGCGTGAAAAGGTAACAAACATACAGACAGAGAGACATACTTACTTACTTACAAATGGCTTTTAAGGAACCCGAAGGTTCATTGCCGCCCTCACATAAGCCCGCCAGCGGTCCCTATCCTGTGCAAGATTAATCCAGTCTCTATCATCAAATCCTTATTCCTTTGCTGTGGTCGTGCCAGAGAATCAGTCCTATTCCGAGGCTTATTATAGGGATTCGTAACAAGCTGTTTTTTACGGTGATGGGTTGTTAGCCCTTCGCCCAACCCCCAAGCTGGAGGACCACCCCTTATCGGCTGTCCACGACTGCTTATTCAATATATTCGCAGCTACCCTCCATATCTGGAGGCCGTCTCCTCTATCCGCAACCTGAGGACGCGCCATGCCGTGGTGATAGGGACCCACAATACAAGACAGACAGACATACAAACAAAAATTAAAAGAAAAGCGATTTTCGGTTTCAGGGTGGTTAATTATGTATGTTAGGACCAATTAATTTTGGAAAATCGAAAATTACTAGAAAAATTTCGGCTACAGATTTATTGTTAGTAGTGTCGACCTGGTTGGCAAGTTGATATAGCGCTGGCCTTCTATGCCCAAGGTTGCGGGTTCGATCCCGGGCCAGGTCGATGGCATTTAAGTGTGCTTAAATGTGACAGGCTCATGTCAGTAGATTTACTGGCATGTAAAAGAACTCCTGCGGGACAAAATTCCGGCACATCCGGCGACGCTGATATAACCTCTGCAGTTGCGAGTGTCGTTAAATAAAACATAACGTAACATTTATTGTTAGTATAGATAGAATTGTTCTACTTTTCGTTGCTATTTTAGAAGTTTTATTTCCTTCGGTTCTATGCTCAGTGACAAATTGTATCACGGAAAATCGATCTTGCTACAAGAAATATAATATTTTCTTTTGCTTTCTGGAAAGGCACCATAACGCCAGAAATGTGGCATACGAATGTATAACTAAACCTGTAACAATTTAAATTTAAGAGGACATTTTAGGCTGCCTATATAACTATGTTACAATAGTTATTGTCATCGTGATTTTCTTTAGGAAAGATGCGATTAACGAAGCTAGAAGAACTGAAACATATAAGCGATAATATTCGCGACTTAAATATTGAAATCATTTTAAAGAGGTTAGTTACCGAATTTCACAGCAAATTCTATCAATCTGAAGCTCGTATGTGAGGAGTGAGTTTGTTAAAAAATTGTCTTATTGTAGCAGCTGACGAAATATGCTATAAAGAACTACATTTATTTAAAATTTTCGCAGCTGAATAGAATAAATGGGGTTTGATATCTGTAGTGCTCGGGAAAAGTGGCACAAGTCAAAAATGTTAATTTTACAGGAGAAGGAAAAAAACTGTCTTCACACTGGTTTATGTCGATTTGATTTTTTTCTGTATGAATTATTGTAATGGGAGAAATACTTATGTCTCTTTTCCCAAGCGAGCAGATGTTCCGTAAATTGTCAATAAATTAATAAAAAACGTTTGTGGAAACTGACTTATGCCACTTTTTCCAAGCACTGCAGATATTAGAAGTCAATTAAATATTGAAATAAAAATTTTTCTTCGTGGTTTTCGTTTGTATTTGATGCAAGCACTGATGTTAGCAATAATACACAATTGAAGAGGGAGTTCTTTTTCAGGAAACATGATTTTATGTAAATGGAAATACATTGAAGGTACCGAAAGGAGACTTTGGCAGTTAAACATTATGGAAAGTGGGCTTTAATGATAGAATTTAATTTTTGGAAATCGATATTGTGCTAGGTAACAATGCTGTTAAATATTTTAATATGTTTCAAAATGTGTTAAGTCACTTGACTTAACACGTCTTGGAAAAAGTATTGTGAACCTGTTTAGTAATTATGTATGTTTATTTGAGCATTTTGCATTACATGTAAAACTGAAAGTAGGCAATGTCTTAAGGGTAGAGGATGGTATTTTTTGGTGAAAAATGAGTAAATTTCCGAAAAAAAATTCTTTAAAATACTCTGTGATATGTGTGTAATGCATTGCATAACATTTTGTGGGTATTTGTGCCCTTATCGGATGTTGAGTCGCCATTTTTAAACTTCCTGCGTTATGGATTTTTAAATCACTCGCCCACTTTTATTGTTGTTTCCCAATATTTTTTTCTTTAAAATACTCTTTGATATGTGTGGAATGCATTGCATAACACTTTGTGGGTATTCATGCCCTTATCAGATGTTCAGACGTCATTTTTAAACTTCCTCCTCTATGGATTTTTAAATCACTCGCCCACTTTTATTGTTGTTTCCGGTAAATTAAATTTCAATAATTTTTTTTCTTTAAAATACTCTTTGATATGTGTGGAATGCATTGCATAACACTTTGTGGGTATTCATGCCCTTATCAGATGTTCAGACGTCATTTTTAAACTTCCTCCGCTATGGATTTTTAAATCACACGTTCACTTTTATTGTTGTTTCCGGTAAATTAAATTTAAAAATTTTTTTTTCCTTTAAAATACTCTTTGATATGTGTGGAATGCATTGTATAACACTTTGTGGGTATTCATGCCCTTATCAGATGTTGAGACGTCATTTTTAAACTTCCTCCGCTATGGATTTTTAAATCACACGCTCACTTTTATTGTTGTTTCCGGTAAATTAAATTTCAAAAATTTTTTTTCTTTAAAATACTCTTTGATATGTGTGGAATGCATTGTATAACACTTTGTGGGTATTCATGCCCTTATCAGATGTTGAGACGTCATTTTTAAACTTCCTCCGCTATGGATTTTTAAATCACTCGCCCACTTTTATTGTTGTTTCCGGTAAATTAAATTTCAAAAATTTTTTTCTTTAAAATACTCTTATATGTGTGGAATGCATTGCATAACACTTTGTGGGTATTCATGCCCTTATCAGATGTTGAGACGTCATTTTTAAACTTCCTGCGTTATGGATTTTTAAATCACTCGCCCACTTTTATTGTTGTTTCCGTTAAATTAAATTTCAAAAATTTTTTTCTTTAAAAATACTCTTTGATATGTGTGAAATGCATTGCATAACACTTTGTGGGTATTCATGCCCTTATCAGATGTTGAGACGTCATTTTTAAACTTCCTCCGCTATGGATTTTTAAATCACTCGCCCACTTTTATTGTTGTTTCCGGTAAATTAAATTTCAAAAATTTTTTTTTCTTTAAAATACCTTTGATATGTGTGGAATGCATTGCATAACACTTTGTGGGTATTCATGCCCTTATCAGATGTTGAGACGTCATTTTTAAACTTCCTCCGCTATGGATTTTTAAATCACACGCTCACTTTTATTGTTGTTTCCGGTAAATTAAATTTCAAAAATTTTTTTTCTTTAAAATACTCTTTGATATGTGTGGAATGCATTGCATAACACTTTGTGGGTATTCATGCCCTTATCAGATGTTGAGACGTCATTTTTAAACTTCCTCCTCTATGGATTTTTAAATCACTCGCCCACTTTTATTGTTGTTTCCGGTAAATTAAATTTCAAAAAAAAAAATTTTTTTAAAATACTCTTTGATATGTGTGGAATGCATTGCATAACACTTTGTGGGTATTCATGCCCTTATCAGATGTTGAGACGTCATTTTTAAACTTCCTCCTCTATGGATTTTTAAATCACTCGCCCACTTTTATTGTTGTTTCCGTTAAATTAAATTTCAAAAATTTTTTTCTTTAAAAATACTCTTTGATATGTGTGAAATGCATTGCATAACACTTTGTGGGTATTCATGCCCTTATCAGATGTTGAGACGTCATTTTTAAACTTCCTCCGCTATGGATTTTTAAATCACTCGCCCACTTTTATTGTTGTTTCCGGTAAATTAAATTTCAAAAATTTTTTTTCTTTAAAATACTCTTTGATATGTGTGGAATGCATTGCATAACACTTTGTGGGTATTCATGCCTTTATCAGATGTTGAGACGTTATTTTTAAACTTCCTCCGCTATGGATTTTTAAATCACACGCACACTTTTATCGGTTTCCAGTAACTTAATTTTTTTGCTACATTGCCAGACAAAATTGGATATATTTTCTGAACTGTTAAAGATACAGGCATGAAATTTAGAACGCACATTCTTTAGATTATTAGGAAAAGTTTCCCTGTAACAGAATGTTATTAATTGATTTCATTTTAAAAATACGTCGGTTTGTTTGCAATAAAGGAAATCAGGAAATTGTTATTAAATTTTAATTGTTTAATTTACAAACGTAGGGACTAATATCACTAATATCAAAATTCTGTTACAGACAGTTTGAACATGCTTTTGCAAATACATTGCAAAAAAAAAGTTTGAATTTATCTTTAGAAACGGTTTAGATATATCGGTTTTAGTACAATCCTGCATTGGGTATATTTTTTTTTTCAAATTTGGGCCCCCAAATATTTTTTTTTCAAAATATTTATATTTGGTTGAGTTCCTACAGCTATGAGCTCTCTACATACAAAAAATTAATATTTTACACCAAATAGGAAAAAATTTAAAAAAAAATACCCTCCTCTCCCCATAAAAACAATCATTTTAATATTACATCACAGTAACTTAGCACACTTCGGAAAAAAAACTATAAGATTATAATGGGAATAACACGGAACATAACACCGTTTGGAAAGTTTCAAGTGTATTCCTGTATAGATGTATGGAAAATAATAACGTTAACCTATAAAATAAAACATCGTTTATAAATAATAATAATAATAATAATTAATAATAATAATAATAATAATGATTTATTTAACCTGGCAGAGTTAAGGCCATACGGCCTTCTCTAACACTCAACCAGGAGTAAAGACTGCGTTACAAAAACACTACAAATTTACAAATTAACAATTTTACACACAAAATTGAATAAGATAATAATAATAATAAAAAAAAACAACAAATAAGAAGAAATCGGACATAATATATAACATACAGAAAGAAAGAAAAAGCATAATAATATGTGAACAGCAGGTCAAAATAAATGAGGCATACAAAAAAAGACAATTATTCATAATAATAATAATAATAATAATAATAATAATAATAATAATAATAATAAAATAAGAATAGTAATAATGATGATAAAATAATAATAATAATAATAATAATAATAATAATAATAATAATAGTAATATTAGTAATAAAATAGTGCAGTACAAAGTATACAGTGAATACAATATTTCTAAGTACACACAATAAGGAAAATTAAGATTATATATAGCTCAACTTATCACATTAGAGATATAACATTATCGGAAAATATGAAAACAAAAATATAAAATAAGTTGAATATCATTAGAACATAAAAAAATGTGAAAACGTGGAAACATGCAATACAACACTTGTCATAATAGTAAGTTAGTTTGGCAACTCGTCATAAGATAATTTTCTAACTTTGATTTGAAAGAATTCAATGTTCGGCAGCCCTTGACTTCAGGCGGCAGAGTTCCAGTGACGAGAGGTAGCAACAGTGAAGGATGAGGAATACAGAGACGATGCGTGAAGTGGAATTTCTAGCGTGTTATCGCGTTGTGATCGAGTATTAATATTATGATAGCGAGAGAGAGTATGAAATCGAGCGTAAATAATAGGGGATGAAGAGTGCATAATTCGATATAAGAGAGAAAGTGAGTGCAGATTTCTCCTCTCATGTAACCTAAGCCATGATAACTTCTTGAAAGAAGGTGAGATATGATCATAGTATCGAACATTACAAATGAAGCGGACGCACGCGTTATGAACACGCTGTAGTTTCTGAGCGGAATCAATCCTGAGATCACATGTCCTAGCACCGTTTGGAAAATCACTCTTCAGTTAATCGTATTTATTAAGGGAGTTGATTCTGAATTCAACGTCCATGAAGAATTGTAGGATCTCGTGATACTCGTTCAAACCTAATTGTTTTCATCTAGTTTGGCTTGTCAGGTTTTCACTGACATCTTATGAACTAAACATAGGATAATATACAAATTGTTAACCATCAGGAAATTCCGTCCACCCTCAAGTAAGCTTGAGTAACACTGAGAACGAGTAATGTAAACAATTAATGTTGAGGAGAAAAATTCGCTCTGGCACCGGGAATGGAACCCGGGTCCTTGGTTCTACGTACCAAGCGCTCTGACCACTGAGCTACGCCAATCCCGGCGCCGGAGCGAATTTTTCTCCTCAACATTAATTGTTAACATTACAGAGATTATTCTGTAGGACAAATTAATAAATCCATAATTTGTTTTATTTGGTTATTTTACGACGCTGTATCACCATCTAGGTTATTTAGCGTCTGCATGAAATGAAAGTGGTAATGCCGGTGAAATAAGTCCGGGGTCCAGCACCGAAAGTTACTCAGCGTTTGCTCGTATTGGGTTGAGGGAAAACCCCGGAAAAAACCTCAACCAGGTAACTTGTCCCGACCGGGATTCGAACCCGGGCCCCCTGGTTTCGCAGTCCAGACGCGCTGACCGTTACTCCACAGGTCTGGACTAAATCCATAATATTATCACAGCTAGCAGTGCATCATAATTGCGGAATCCCGGCCTAATAAGTCACTCAACTGAGTGCGCTTCTAGTATAATGGCAGTTGACATTGGACATATACGTCAACATATATGCCTAACTTGAGTCAGGCCACAAAGGGAAACACTGAAGGAGGAAGGTTCGATCCGGTGCTGTAGATTGAATTCGGCGTAGCTCAGTGGTCAGAGCGCTTGGTACGTAGAACCAAGGACCCAGGTTCGGTCCCCGGCGCCGGAGCGAATTTTTCTCCTCAACATCAATAGTTAACATTACAGAGATTATTCTGTAGGACATTTTAATAAATCCATAATAACGAGTAATGTATTTAAATAGTGCTATACAGGTAAGTATTATTAATTTGAGTGTGCTGGAGTTGTAACTACTATAATTTAAGCTAATAATTTAGTTACCTGTTTCGTTTAGTTTTTATTAAAATTGGATGAAGTCCTCCTAGTTAAAAAAAATCTGATGTAACAGCTCGTAGTTTGCTTGTAAAACAGAGAGAAGGGGAAAACTTACTTCCCCTCTCGACCTGTTAGTTCCCAGGACTGTATTATGTAACAGTTTGATATGCAATGTGTGTGTGTGTGTGTCAGTATTCATCCTGTGCTGGAGTCCGTACATCGTGTTCGACCTCCTGCAAGTATTCGGGTACTTCTCCAAGACGCAGACCAACATCGCCGTGGCCACATTCATCCAGAGCCTGGCGCCCCTCAACTCTGCAGCCAACCCTCTCATCTACTGCCTCTTCTCCACGCACGTCTGCAGGAGCCTCAGGTTACTATGACGATGTCTGAGAAGACTGTCGTCTTATACACTCCATTTTATAATCCATAGTTTGAAACATAGAGAGACTGGATTTGCAGTGAAAAAAAAAACTTCACTTTTCACAGGCATTTAGTCCCTGTATAAACATCAGAGGATTTGATATAAGTATAAGGATAGGAGTCCAATATTCTTTTGAGAAGATTAACTCCATATGTAGATGAAATTATTGGGGATCATCAGTGTGGTTTTAGGGGTAATAGATCGGCTATTGACCAGATATTTTGTATTCGACAGATAATGGAGAAAAAATGGGAGTATAAGGATACAGTACATTAGTTATTCATAGATTTGAAAAAGGCATATGACTCAGTTAAGAGAGAATTTTATATGATATTCTTATTGGATTTGGTATTCCCAAGAAAGTAGTTCGATTAATTAAAATGTGTCTCAGTGAAATGTACAGCAGAGTTCGTATAGGTCAGTTTCTGTCAGATGCGTTTCCAATTCACTGTGGGCTAAAGCAAGGAGATGCACTATCACCTTTACTTTTTAACTTTGCTCTAGAATATGCCATTAGGAAAGTCCAGGATGACAGAGAGGGTTTGGAATTGAATGGGTTACATCAGCTTCTTGTCTATGCGGATGACGTGAATATGTTGGGAGAAAATCCACAAACGATTAGGGAAAAAACGGGAATTTTACTGGAAGCAAGTAAAGAGATAGCTTTGGAAGTAAATCCCGAAAAGACAAAGTATATGATTATGTCTCGTGACGAGAATATGTACGAAATGGGAATATAAAAATTGGAAATTTATCTTTTCGAGAGGTGGAGAAGTTCAAATATCTGGGAGCAACAGAAACAAATATAAATGATACTCGGGAGGAAATTAAACACAGAATAAATATGGAAAATGCCTGTCATTATTCGGTTGAGAAACTTTTATCATCCAGTCTGCTGTCAAAAAATCTGAAAGTAAGAATTTATAAAACAGTTATATTACCGGTTGTTATTTATGGTTGTGAAACTTGGACTCTCACTTTGAGAAAGGAACAGAGATTAAGGGTGTTTGAGAATAAGATGCTTAGGAAAATATTTGGGGCTAAGAGGGATGAAGTTACAGGAGAATGGAGAAAGTTACACAACGCAGAACTGCACGCATTGTATTCTTCACCTGACATAATTAGGAACATTAAATCCAGACGTTTGAGATGGGCAGGGCGTGTAGCACGTATGGGCGAATCCAGAAATGCATATAGAGCGTTAGTTGGGAGGCCGGAGGGAAAAAGACCTTTAGGGAGGCCGAGACGTAGATGGGAAGATAATATTAAAATGGATTTGAGAGCGGTGGAATATGATGATAGAGACTGGATTAACCTTGCACAGGATAGGGACCGATGGCGGGCTTATGTGAGGGCGGCAATGAACCTCCGGGTTCTTTAAGAGCCATTAAGTAAGTAAGTAATTATAAGGATAGGAGTGTAACATCTCTTTCGAAGTGGTGTCCTTACACTTCCAGTAGAACCAAGTACTGTCTTCATTTCTTAAATGCATCTCGTTGCAGGAAAGTGCCGCCCCTGGCCTGGTTGTCGTGCTGCGCCGGTCGTCGATCCGACGCCCACGGCCGATGCGTGCGCTACGCCCTGGCCAACACGGACTCCAGCAGCGTCACCGACACCATGTCGACCACATCGGCGGCGAGACGCCTCAACACGCTGCACGTCCAGCTGCGCGTGCCGACAGTGCCCGCGGCCCACACGCGCTCCACCGACTCCATACTGTGATCAGACATTTGGTGCTTCACACCGACGAGTGTGATTCAGACAGGTGCAGCTATGCAGGGTGGGGTACATTCAGCAACTTCTGAACAGCTGTATTGAGTGTTGAAGAGTCCAGTGCTGGCACTGGAAATCAATCAATCAATCAATCAATCAATCAATCAAGGGCTTGAAGGGCTTGGGGCGCTATGCTAAACTGTTCTGAGGCGCTACCGAAAATTTTTCCAAATCCGTTTTTCCCATTCAATTATTTCGGAATATGTATTAAGGTGGGTGCTCCTGTTATGGCCATGTTCCTGATATGGCCACCCACCTATCGTGAGTTAGTTAACCAAAAAATTGCAGCAGGATCCAGTGAAAGGACATCTTGGTATGTTGGAGTGTGGATAAGCTTCAGGGCTTCTACCGCGTTGTCTTGGTGTTAGTGGCTGACGTTTCGACCGCTGTGTTGTGGCCATCTTCAGAGCAGTTGTTGGATAAGGAAATAGTCTGCGAGCTCGTATATATATAGTAGTCTCGATGGGGGAAGTACTTGCGGTGATAGGTCGTAGGTTCTCCTTCTGGCATCTGATTGGTCCTGCGTTGTCCAATCCGGTTGAGGTCTGTATGAAGGAGAGTATTCATATTAAATACTGGCCCTTTACTTTAATATGAATACCCCACTCGTGGGTACTTCCGTCATTGACTTCTAGCAGAATGTAGTGCCCACAAGTGGCGTGGTAACACGTTAAAGTACGGAGTGTCCAACATGCCCGACTGTCCAACAGACCCTAGTTTACCCTATACCCTATTAACCTGTTGTATCCTATAGGATACTTTGTGAATTTAATGGTTAACCCAAATGACACAGACAAATTCACGCTAAAGGAGAGCGATCACTTTCCGTACCAAAGGAATGATAGTTAGCATGTTTGATCGTGAAACGTGCGGGCTCGGGTTCAAACCCTAGTTAGGACAAGTTACCTGGTTGAAGTTTTTCCGAGGTTTACCCTCAACCAATTGAAGCAGAATTGCTGGGTAAGTTCCGGCGTTGAACCTCGGACTCATTTCGCCATAATTTATTTACATATCAATATCATCATTAACATAGTCCGGTGTAAGATCACGATGCAGGGTGCTGTATACGTACAAGAGTGCAACCGTTCGGCAACAATTATCATTCACAGAACATGAGTCATAAGCTGCAGTGTAAGCCTTTGGGGCCCTCCTTCGTCAAAAAGGAAAAGAATGTACATTTTTCTGTTAGGCGATTGAACTGAAACTTTTGTTTGTACTAGCCTACTTGTATGTCAAGTAATGTGTATGAAAAAATTAAAACTGTACGTCTAATATTTCAAAATTTTAAAATTTAACTTCTCTTAAGCATTAAATGTTCTATTAAAAATGGTTAAAATTATGAAACACTGTTTGTAGCTGTCGTATTTTTAAATTGAAGAAGGAACCGTATATACGAAAGCTATAGGGGGTTAAAGAAAATATTATTTTGAACGTGTATTTAACAACTATGCTTTCATTTATAAAGGGCGTGTCAAAGAGTCTATCTTAATGGCATCACGTACTTATTTTGCCATATTTGGATTCTTCAGATCTGAATAAGTACAAAATCATATTTCTACCATTTAAAAACTATCATTTTATTATAATTCTCACAAAATTTATACTTCTAATAGTGTGTGTCTACAGAAGAAAGGGAAATTTATCACTGTACAGAACAATGGGGCCACGGATTAAATAATCATAGAAAAAACTAATAAAAAAGTTTAAGGTCATCTCTAGATAACCCGTAGCATGTTATCGCCCCAAGTCCTTCAAATGTAAGTGCTAAGAAAATGCTAATGGTACTTATTTTTCTCTAATCTCGTTTGAATTGCAAAACTGGTTTAAATTCTCCGGCCCAGAACTGTTCACAGAAGCAGAAAAAAAGCATTTCTCTCCCACCTGTAGAAGATACAGAAATTCTCTATAGCATCTCACACAAGTACCCGTAATAAAATCCTATATTGTCACTGAATCAAAGACACAGCTGGTGTAACAGTGTCAGGTCTATCACTCAACTTGATGGCGTCAGATGTGTTTTTCTACTTCTGCTATTATTTGATTTACGAAAGGTTTACTTGCACTGAATACACTACCTCGTCCTGCATGGGATGGTGACAGTCGTGCATTCCCAGACAAACTCCCTTGTGTATAAAGAGCATTTATTTCAGACAGGTCTTTGGAAACATAACTCTAAACCTACTCAGTTTCTTTATGACTGTGTTTCAGGCCACCTACTTTCTCCGACTTGCCAGTTCTGCTACCTGATGTTTTATGTCAGCATTTTCCTGCCTGATATCTACTGTCAACTCTCTCCTGCCTGATGTCTCCTGTCAGCATTCTCCAGCGTGAGAACTCCTGCCTGATATCTCCTGTCAACTGTCTCCTGTCAGCATTCTCCAGCGTGAGAACTCCTGCCTAATGTCTCCTGTCAACTGTCTCCTGTCAGCATTCTCCAGCGTGAGAACTCCTGCCTGATGTCTCCTGCCTGCTATCTCTTGCCTGATGTCTCCTGTCAACTGTCTCCTGTCAGCATTCTCCAGCGTGAGAACTCCTGCCTGATGTCTCCTGTCTGCTGTCCCCTGCCTGATGTCTCTTGCCTGATGTCTCCTGTCAACTGTCTCCTGTCAGCATTCTCCAGCGTGAGAACTCCTGCCTGATGTCTCTCCTGCCTGATGTCTCCTGCCTGATGTCTCCTGTCAACTGTCTCCTGTCAGCATTTTCCAGGGTGAGAACTCCTGTCTGCTGTCTCCTGCCTGATGTCTCCTGTCAACTGTCTCCTGTCAGCATTCTCCAGCGTGAGAACTCCTGCCTGATGTCTCCTATCTGCTGTCTCCTCCCTGATGTCTCCTGTCTGCTGTCTCCTGCCTGATATCTCCTGTCAACTGTCTCCTGTCAGCATTCTCCAGCGTGAGAACTCCTGCCTGATGTCTCCTGTCTGCTGTCTCCTGCCTGATGTCTCCTGTCTGCTGTCTCCTTCCTGATATCTCCTGTCAACTGTCTCCTATCAGCATTCTCCAGCGTGAGAACTCCTGCCTGATGTCTCCTGTCTGTTGTGTCCTGCCTGATGTCTCCTGTCTGCTGTCTCCTGCCTGATGTCTCTGTCTGTTGTCTCCTTCCTGATGTCTCCTGTCTGCTGTCTCCTGCCTGATATCTCCTGTCAGCATTCTCCAGCGTGAGAAGTCCTGCCTGATGTCTCCTGTTTGCTGTCTCCTTCCTGATGTCTCCTGTCTGCTGTCTCCTGCCTGATATCTCCTGTCTGCTGTCTCCTGCCTGATATCTCCTGTCAGCATTCTCCAGCGTGAGAAGTCCTGCCTGATGTCTCCTGTCTGCTGTCTCCTTCCTGATGTCTCCTGTCTGCTGTCTCCTGCCTGATGTCTTCTGTCTGCTGTCTCCTGCCTGATGTCTCCTGTCTGCTGTCTCCTGCCTGATATCTCCTGTCAGCATTCTCCAGCGTGAGAAGTCCTGTCTGCTGTCTCCTGCCTGATGTCTGATGTCTCCTGTCTGATGTCTCCTTCCTGATGTCTCCTGTCTGCTGTCTCCTTCCTGATGTCTCCTGTCTGCTGTCTCCTGCCTGATGTCTCCTGTCTGCTGTCCCCTGCCTGATATCTCCTGTCAGCATTTTCCAGGGTGAGAACTCCTGTCTGCTGTCTCCTGCCTGATGTCTCCTGTCAACTGTCTCCTGTCAGCATTCTCCAGCGTGAGAAGTCCTGCCTGATGTCTCCTGTCTGCTGTCTCCTCCCTGATGTCTCCTGTCTGCTGTCTCCTGTCTGCCTGCCTGTCTCCTCTCCTTCCTGATGTCCTGATATCTCCTCTGTCAACTGTCTGCTGTCTGTCAGCATTCTCCAGCGTGAGAACTCCTGCCTGATGTCTCCTGTCTGCTGTCTCCTGCCTGATGTCTCCTGTCTGCTGTCTCTCTTCCTGATATCTCCTGTCAACTGTCTCCTATCTCCTGTCAGCATTCTCCAGCGTGAGAAGTCCTGCCTGATGTCTCCTGTCTGATGTCTCCTGTCTGTCCCCTGCCTGATGTCTCCTGTTCTCCAGCTGTCTCCTGCCTGATGTCTCCTGTCTGCTGTCTCCTTCCTGATGTCTCCTGTCTGCTGTCTCCTGCCTGATATCTCCTGTCAGCATTCTCCAGCGTGAGAAGTCCTGCCTGATGTCTCCTGTCTGATGTCCCCTGCCTGATATCTCCTGTCAGCATTCTCCAGCGTGAGAAGTCCTGCCTGATGTCTCCTGTCTGCTGTCTCCTGCCTGATGTCTTCTGTCTGCTGTCTCCTTCCTGATGTCTCCTGTCTGCTGTCTCCTGCCTGATATCTCCTGTCAGCATTCTCCAGCGTGAGAACGCCTACCTTCTGTCTCCTGTCAGCTGTCTTCCGACTCGACGGTACGCGCCACTCTGGTGAATTAATGCACTCTAATCGCATAGTGATAGTGACTGGTACATCCGGTGTTGTGTCACGGACCAGGAGACATTTGGACTCATCCTTAGCAGTGTAAGAGGTCTACCCATATGATTCGCGATACATGTCATTGTTGACTCGGATGCGATCTCCTTGTACAACGTGCGTCAATTGCAATGTTCTTTTCGTCCATTTTCTTGACTCGCATTTCTGTGAGCTCTTAAATGTGCCATCTGTCTATTTATTATCAAATACGTAGATGGAATAAAAAATACTGTGCTTAACCATGCTCCTTACTCGCCAGATCTTCTTGCCTTTAACTTCCATTGCTGTAATAAATATAACAGAAGGAACACATTCCGAAGGCAAGCAGAGCAATGTGATGGCAGCTTCAAGATATGTAAGACAGATCTCACAATATGTTACCAACGCTGTAATTGGTGCACAGTTTTTCCAAGGGTTACTGTGATGTACGAGGGCCGGAACCAAAGATCTGCATATTTTATGTACTATATTGGTTGTAAATAAATGTGATAAAACCATTTCCCACTTCTCCTATTGCTACTATTTTCCAGACCTCGTCTACGAATTAATAATGGCTATGAAAAGCTTTCAGTATCCATCCCTAAACTTGTTATCCAGCTCCGGATGCACTGCAGACTATCCACTTCTTGCTCCCGCTTCTATAATTTAATTTTTTTTCCTTCAGTGACCTCTTGGGATCTTGTCCTTAACTGCTATCAGCCAAATAGAGAACTTCATGTAAGGGAAATAGCATGTCCTTAAAATAAATATATCTCGAGTCCTCTTTTTTAAGGACAGGTTTCTTAAGGTGCTGTAAACCTGTGAGAATGAAGGTGAAAACAATCAATTTTTAACTTTTTTCTTTGCATATTAATATTTGGATTTTTCTATTTAATTTAGTAATTCTGCCCTTAAGAGTAATATGAAAAGCAGTGTTGCTGAAAACAATCATTTTTGTTTTTTATGGTATGTTAATATTTTGAATTCTCTCTTTAATTTGATATACCGTGTGTTTTTCTGGTTATCGGACACAGGGATTTAACATTACCTTAACAAAACGTATGTATAAAATCAAGCATGTTTAGAAATTAACAGGCTTTAAAAAGTTGTAAAACAAGATAAGGTTTTTACTTACAGTAGCAACCATAAATGTGGGCTATGCAGAGAAAATTAGCAGGCTTAGACAATTAGTAAAACAAGAGAACATCTGGCTTTGGCTCAAGAAATAACAACTTAAATTAACTTTAAAAAGTTAAAACAAGGTATTTTCTTAGCAACCTTTTTAAAAAATTAGCAGGCTTAGACAATTAGTAAAACAAGAGAACATCTGGCTTTGGCTTAACAACTTACTTTAAATTATATTTTCTTGTTTTTAAAATTGAAGACTGGATATAAATAAGGCTGTAAGTGCCAATACTTTTTCCAAAATAGAGTCTTTGTCCCTCGTTCTCAATTCATTAAGAAAAGAGAATAAGTCCGATTATAAATTTATTTAAGACCTAGCTCTTACCGTAGAGTGGAAAATGGTAAATTTGACATTAACGAGATAGATTTCATAAGGAAGCAATACTAATCATTTTCATTGTTCCTTATAAATTCATAGTCATTTTCTAGGTTTTAATACATGAAAGGCATGTACACAAATACCTGTCCATCAAAAAGAGATCTACTATGGATACCTGCCTTGGTTTTACGTTATTAACTTCAAAGCAACACAATAACATTAAAATCAGAGATCCAAAAATCTCGAAATCCGAAAGATTAAATGAAAAAAAAAAAACATAAGAGCGGAAATCATATGAGCCAAACACAAAACATAGCGCCTTGATCTACTCTCAGAATCTACTCTGACATCAGGATTCGAACCTGGGACTTAGGTAAATTCATCTCTCAAGAGTCGCGATTCGAACCGCGTCCCTTTCTGAGGTAGGGCATAAAGTGCCGAAGTAAATAATGAATTCGGAAAGAATGACATCGCCTGACCAAATTCGTTAATTTCCATCTCACGCGATAAATAAATTTCCATCTCACGCGATAAATAATTTCAGATTAAGTGATCAAATAGTGCTCGCGAAGACCGCTAGATGGTGGAAGCTACAAAGACCCCTCCACTGCGCCCCTATCGGTATTTCCGAGACTCAGTCGGAGCAGTGACATCTAGAGAGCCGCCGTGGAATAACAATGGACGTCATGAGCATGTGGGACCTTTGGGATTCCCTAAATCAATTATAAAATCATAGCCAAGTCATAATAAATCCCACTTCCTCAAGTTTGGACGGATTTTAGATTTTCTTTTTTTCACTCTTAGTTCACAGTTGGTTGATCACCGATGGACCAGTTGAGACATTTGCAGTGGGGGGAAATGGTTGTGAGTAAATCAATCAAGAATGCTTTAGTCAATTCTTTTGACATAAGAAATATGTGATTTAGTGGTGAGATAGTAGAGGTCTCGGGTTTAAATTGTAGAGCCAGTCAACCTGATCAATGTTTTTAGGTGATTTCCTTGGCCATAAAATAACTACGAAACTAGTAAACTCGTTAGGTCTAAATAAAACGATAACTGACATATAGCTTCCTATTTGCAATAGGCCTACATAGCTACTTATCTTTCACAAGGCTTCATGGTAGACTTATCTCAGGTATAACCATAAGAGATGAAGGGTTGGCGGAAAACATCAAATAGAAATACTCAACAATTTATCATTTCCTATACAATGTAAACAGTTATTTTTGTGTGTGTCAGTTTGGATAGTTTGATTCCGTGTATAGTTTTTTTTTTTTAACATTTCATTCCAAAGACTGTACAATGCAGCATAGGAAAATGTCATGATTTACAAGTAAGCAATAAGTTCATAAGTTACATACAATGAAATAATTACATTATATAATATCATATGGACAATTCTCCCTGAATTATAGAACTATTAGAGTTAAAATATTTTATTAATGATTTTAATTTATTTTTAATTTCTTTCTAAAAAGCCTCAAGCTTAAATGTCTAATATTGCCGGGTAAAACATTATATAACTTTTTACAAATCTCTACAAAGCTGCTATTAGTAGTAGTGTAGTTACATTGTC
This sequence comes from Periplaneta americana, assembly GCA_025594305.2. NCBI lineage: Eukaryota > Metazoa > Arthropoda > Insecta > Blattodea > Blattidae > Periplaneta > Periplaneta americana. The sequence goes on from JAJSOF020000033.1 coordinate 11,675,114, forward strand.
CTTTTCTTAAATCACTTTTATGCCTTGTAGAATAGCTATGTACTGAGCTATTTGTAGTAAAATTATTAATATTTGTTTGTACATACATTAAACAACTTAAAATATACAAAGACGGTACAGTTAAAATTTCAAGTCTCCGAAATAAAAGTTTACAATGTGTACGGTTATCAACATTACAAATTATTCTTACTGCCCTCTTTTGTAGTTTCAATAACTTTATTATTTTAGGGTCATTACCCCAAACTATTGTTCCATACGTCAGATGGCTATGGATATAAGCATAGTATACGGATTTTAGCACTTCAACACTAACATGTGTTTTTTAATTTCCTTAACATAAAAATACCTTTGTTGAGTTTCTTAGATAGTATGTCAATATGACAGTCCCATTTAAGTGTAGATTGTATATGCACTCCTAAAAAATTGACAGATTCTTTACAATTGATTCTATTGTATAAGGAAAATTCTAAGTTCTGTATCTTCTCTTTGTTTAAGCAAAGAGAATTAGCTGAACACCAATCTTCTATTTTTAGGTTGATTGCATCAAGATCATTATAATTTTCAATCTCTCGTATCCAGTAATTGTTATAGCAAGATCATCCGCATATAAATATGACTTTATGTATTTGCCATCAATTATATAGGGTAAGTCATTTACATAAATAATGTATAAAATCGGTCCTAAAATAGAACCCTGCGGTACACCAATATTAGTAGTTGTGTATTGAGAAAAACTATTGCTATAGTTCATGTATTTAGTTAGTATACTCGTAATTTCTGTGTTCAATTGTATGGTTTTGTGTGTTTTAGTTTGGATAGTTTGACTCCGTGTATAGTTGGTATAGTTCATGTATTAGTTAGTATAATTTTTGTGTTCAATTGTATCGTTTTTGTGCGTTTAGTTTAGATAGTATGGGTGTTTAGGCTGTACAATTTATGTGTGCAATTGGTATAGGTTTTTGTGTATTTAGATTGTGTGTGAGTTAAGACTATGTATGTGTTCAGTTTGTGTATTTTTTTTTCTTTTTTTATCGTGTGTTTAGTGTGGACAGTTGTGTTCAGATTATAATTTATGTGTTTAGTTTGCATAGCTGTTTAGTTTGCATAATTTATGTGTTTAGTCTGTATTGTTTTTCGTGTTTAGTTAGTATAATTAGTTTATGTGTTTAGTTTCTAAGTGTAATTATAGTGTAAGCTCTCTTGGACTGGCTCCCCAAGTGTAGTAGACCTTCAGCTCACCCTACACTCCTGTAGGAGTCCGTTGCCCTTATGGGATTTCAGGCTTTTTGTATTTCGTATACATTGTAAAGGTATGACTTCGCCGTTAAAGCGACTATAAATAAAAATAAAATAAAAAAGTGGCAGAGGATTAGGGATATTCCATTTGATTGCATGTACCGTTCATAAAGGAATTAGTGTAATGAAATTAGAGTAAATAAATCTAATTCGTTGTGAGAATTAGAAGTGCCTAATGAACGGAACTAAATAAACTATGAATAACGGACAATCACCCAATAAAATAGTAATAAATAATAATAATAATAATAATAATAATAATAATAATAATAATAATAATAAATAATAGTAATAATAATAGTAATAAATAATAGTAATAATAATAGTAATATAAATAATAATAATAATAATAATAATAATAATAAATAAATAATAATAATAGTAATAAATAATAATAATTCATTTTATTTATTTATTTATTTATTTATTTATTTATTTATTTATTTATTTATTTCGAATATTAATGTGCAAAACAACAGCATAAAGCCAATTGCAGTTTACCACAAAATAAAAAACAAAACAAAAAAACAGAACAAATGATTATGAGAATGAATGACAGAAAATGGCAGTGAGATGGAATACAATCAATATAATGGTCAACATTAACCATTCACCAAATGAACAAAATAAATGGCAATATCTAACAAATAATAAAAAGATATTAAATAACAAGTAATGATATATCATGCATAAGATCAGATCATCGCTGGACTAATCCCAAGATAGTGAATGAGGACAAAGCATGCATTTTAATTGTTAAAATTATATCACGCATTGTTCGAACTCTTTTCTTGCGACGTAGTCTCATTATAGCGACTTATCACTATAATGCACTAAATCAAAATTAAATGTAAGAGATGTTTGATGAAGACGACATTTGTAAGTACCTTAGTAAGTAAGTACGTTAGTAGTAATAAATAATAATAATAATAATAATAATAATAATAATAATAATAATAAATAATACTAATAATAGAAATAAATAATAATAATAATAATAATAATAATAATAATAATAATAGTAATAAATAATTATTATTTATTTATTTATTTTATTTTTATTTATTTATTTACTTACTATTTATTTCGAATTTAATGTGCAAAACAACAGCACAAAGCCAATTACAGTTTAGTTCAAAATAAAAAACAAAACAGAACAAATGGTTATGAGAATGAATGACAGAAATGGCAGTGAAATGAAATACAATCAATATAAAATAATAATAATAATAATAATAATAATAATAATAATAAATAATAATAATAATAATAATAAAACTTGGACAGTACGACGAAGTGAAGAGAAACGACTAGAAGCGTTTGAAATGTGGATATGGAAAAGAATGAAACGTATGAAATGGACAGACACAATAAGAAACGAAGCTGTGCTAGAAAGAGAGGGTGAAGAAAGAATGATGCTGAAACTGGTCAGGAAGAGGGAAAGAAATTGAATGGGCCATTGGCTAAGAAGAAACTGCCTACTGAAGGTTGCACTGGATGGAATTGTAAATGAAAGAAGAGTTCGGTGCAGAAGAAGATATCAGATGATACATTAAGATACGTGAATCATGTACAATGGCTTTTGTGAATGTTATTCTCGTGTGTTGGTTTTTCGTTAGATACGCGACGAAATTCACGTTGAATACGAGTCACAGATTCAATTTTTGCCAACCTCAAAACATATCACACACTTTTCTTTGAATATCGATCTTGTATAATTAATTGAGCCGTTCACAGCAGAAGTGGTGTGGGTGATGAGGTTTAAAGTAAAAATTCTGTAAAATACAGCCCAAAGTAGCAATTAATATGTCCTTCGTGCTATCCACTGACTACTAATAGTTTAAATAAATTGAATATTAATTGCTACTTTGCGCTGTATTTTACAGAATGTTTACTTTAACCCTCATTACCCATTTTTTACTAACACTACTTCTGCTCTCAGCGGCTCAATTGTGAAAATGAAAATTATTGCATTTGTTCGATTGTTACCGTCTTTTGTTTCCTTCAGTGCCTCAAGCTTACAGACGAAAAAAAATGAGAGTTTTATTTTCATCTGGAACCAATATTGCATTTCTACTCAGTTACTATTCATTCAAAGAATATAATCCCCTGACACCCCACCATGACTTTTGGGACACACTGTACATAAAATAGTAAATTAAGGATGCTGAAGAAAATCCATTCCAGCAAAAATTCCAGCAGTTAATAATGTACTATATTCAGTCTGTTTTATGTAAATATATTTCACCGTCGCTCAGTGTAATTTTTAGCATTAAAATAAAAACACAATTGCTGCTGAATACGTTTGTAAAAATTTAATGGCATCGTTCCATTCTCTATGACGCACACATTCCAACATTGCTCCCATAAATAAATTTGTTTGCTTCGCATAGTGTTCCACCATGGCTCCACGCCCCCGGAGCCGCGTTGTTCCCACTGGGAGCGCCTCGCGGGGGCGGAGCTGGCTCCATTGTTTCGAAGCCCCCGATAATTGGTATGATAAAGTCTCTATTAACCCGACAAATGACCTGTTGTTACACGTGTGAGAGAGACCTCAGCGTACAGTCGGGGTGGAGAAAGAACATGGAAACAACCAGGAAGGAACAGAAGAAAGTGAAGAACAGCCGAAAGAAAGAAAGGAAGAAAGGAAGAAAAAAAAAGAAAGAAAAAGAAGGGAAAAGAAGTAAAAGAAAGAAAGAAAGAAGGGAAAGAAAGGAAGAAAAAAAGAAAGAAAGAAGGGAGAATAGAGAAAGAAGTGCGGCAAAAAGAAAGGAAGAAAGAAAGAAAGAAGGGAGAATAGAGAAAGAAGAGAGGCAAAAAGAAAGGAAGAAAGAAAGAAAGAAGGGAGAATAGAGAAAGAAGTGCGGCAAAAAGAAAGGAAGAAAGAAAGAAAGAAAGAAAGAAAGAAAGAAAGAAAGAAGGGAGAATAGAGAAAGAAGAGCGGAAAAAGGAAGGAAGAAAGAAAAATTACATAAGGCGAAAGTAAGAGAGGAACGTGAAGAAAAGAGGACGATAAAGAAAGGAAAATATTAAATAGATACGTATCCCTAAGGAGAAAGGTAAGAAAGAAACTAGAACAAAGACAAATAAAAATCGACAGGTATGTAATTTAGGGGCCTACATAGCTTTGCTATGCTGCGTATTTTTATGCAGAATTAGGCTACAGTAAGTGTGGATGGTGCGAGAAATAGAACAAGGAGAATAAAAGGATAACAGAGAAACACAATGAGAATCAGAAGAAGAGGATACAAGGAGGATACGCGGAATATGAAGAAAGCAAAGCGAATACAAGGAGAACAAGGGAAAGGCAATCAGAAAATAGGAATACAAGGAGAACAAGAAGAACAAGAAATAGTAAGGGGGAGACAAGGAGAAGAAGAGAAACACAAGAAAACAAGAGGAAGGTAAGGAGAACAACGGGAACTCAAAGAGAAAATTGAAATAAAAGGAGAACAAAGACAAAGATAACCTGGGGGATACAAGGATAACAACTGGAAGACAAGGAGAATACAAAGACAATAAGAGGAATACAAGGGGAACATAGTAAGACAAGGGGAACAAGGGGATCACAATGAGGTCAAAGGGAATATAAGGAGAACAGAGAAAAAACAATGATAAAGCGGAATAGAAAGAGAACAAGGAAAAGGTTGGTTATTTTACAACGTTTTATCAACTGCTATGGTTATCTAGCGTTTGAATGATATGAAAGTGGTAATGCCAGTAAAATGAGTCCAGGGTCCAGCGCCGAAAGTTACCCAGCATTTGCTCTTAATGGTTGAGATAAAACTCCAGAAAAACCTCAGCCAGGTAACTTGTCCCAACCAGGATTTGAACCCCGGTCCGCTCGTTTCACGTCAGACATACTAACAAGAAAAAAACAAGGAGAACAAGGGAAAGATAGGAAGACAAGAGGAATGCAAGGAGAATAAGGAGTAAAAAGGAGAAAAAAGTGAAGACAGAGAGAACAATGGGAAGACAAGAAGAACATCGGAGGGAATCCGAGATCCAGTGCCGAAAGTTACCCAGCATTTTTGTTCTTAGTAGGTTGAGGGAAAACTCCAGAAAAATCTCAATTAGGTAACTTGTCCCAAACTGCATTTGAACCCGGTTCGCTAGTTCCACGGTAAGACTTACTCCAAAGCTGTGGACGAATAAGGGAAAGACAAGGAGAAAAGGGGAAAATGGGAAGACAGGGAGAATAAGGGGAATGCAAGAAGAATAAGGAGTAAACAATGACAACAAGATGAAGACAGAGAGAACAATGGGAAAACAAGGAGAACATGGGAGGGAATCCGGAGTCCAGCGTCGAAAGTTACCCAGCATTTTTGCTGTTAATGGGTTGAGTGAAAACCTCCGAAAATTCCAGGTAACTTTTTCCAACCAGGATTTGAAACCGGGCCCGCTTGTTTCACGGTCAGGCATGTTAACCGTTAAAGGGGGAAATGTGAAGACAGAAGAATAAGAAGAATGCAGAGAGAATAAGGAATAAACAAGGAGAACAAGATGAAAACAGGGAGAACAAGGGAGGGAATTTCATTTTTGTATGACGTAAATTTCTAATATGCAGCTCATACCTATACCTGGTAAGGTTTATCTTGTCTCAGTAGCAATAAAACCAAGTCCTTCAAATGAGGGTGGAGATTATAGGAGGGTTGTAAATTTTCAGGATTCCTTTCAAAACCTTGTTATTGTACAGGCTACCGGAACTCAGTTTCTTGAAAGACAAGCTCAGTGACGGAACTATACAGTACCAAGAGAGATGTTTTGTTATTTTATTTTGCGTTACAGAATGTATCAACTAGTCCCTTCCGCCACTGGATGGATGGAGGGCATCGCTCCACTCCCCCACCGCCATAATAATACAGACGAAGTAAGACATATCTCCTTTCTCTCTCTTTTCACAGTGAGACAAGATTCATCACACAGCCTTTAGTGAGGAGAAAGATTTACATCTACGTCAAGAAGAAATGAAGATGGCAAGAAAGAAAGAGAAATAAAAGTGAAAAGAGAAGAGTGAGTGAGTGAGTGAGTGAGTGAGTGAGTGAGTGAGTGAGTGAGTGAGTGAGTGGAGGTCCGTTTTCCCGCGCCCCGACTGTCCTCCCGTTTCACGCTCACCTGGTTCGCTAAGTTATCGATTGTTGCTGCTCTCTGGGTAATATTCGAATTAATTTCAACGGATCAACGGTTGCGAGGGGAACTCTGTAATGACTCACAGTTACGAGAACCAATTTTTTTGTGAGCTAATAGGGCAATCTTGTGACGTCACGAGTTGTGTACGTTTGTCACTCTTAAGTAAACAGTTTGAGGGGGCGTTCAAATACAAGACGGTTCAGACGGACTTTCCTCTGCCTTACCGTATGCGTTACTGGAGGGATGCAGGTTCAGTTCCAGAAGAGGCGATAGATTGCCTTGTTTCGTTGAGTGCCGGGTTTGTTTCCCTTGTACGCAACGGCCGAATAGAAGCTTCATCTGTCCCATCAGATTGTCTAAGAACTCAACGCAGTGTTGCCAACCTGTTTAGACTTTTAAAAAATCCCTAAAATAACTTCTATTTTTTTTCCCTAGATTTCAATTTTAAAAAATCTGTAATTTCAAAATATAATTTCAACTTAAAATGAAATTGTAATTTTTTTAGCAGAACTTATAATAACAAATAGAACACAATTAATCGGTAAGTTATAATTTAATAGACTACTTTTGCACTCATTACCCCTCATAAACTACTACCAACTTTATTTCATGAGAATCTCTAATCTTCCTTTATAAATTTTGAAATGCTGAAACATATTAATATCTTCTCATACAAAAAAAATACCATATAAAAGTTTGTTTGCTTTAATTTTATAGAGAAGATTAATTTAATTGTCAGGAGATTCCCACCAGGGCTACTCATGCGCACAAACCTAACCTTTTCTTACTTAGTTTTAAGTGTATTAATTGCTTAACCCTTAATGGGTTAGGTACAGCTTACAGCAGTAAAATTTTGGAAATATTCTACATTTTTTCCCCTCCATTACTGTATCTTTTACAATAATGAAATGTAATATGTGTAAAACACTGTCCTTCTGCTATATGAAAAAAAAAAAAAAAAATATATATATATATATATATATATATATATATATATATTTGCGATTTAAAAAAATTATTTATATATTTGTTTCAAAATTCAAAATGGTAGCAGTTCACTGTGCAGTGATGAAGCGTTTCCCTCATAACTCAAAAACTATTCAACATTCTGTGATGAATTTTTTTGCATGTCATATCTAGAATATTATGCAAGATCACTTCTCTAGGCCTACCTTTGATAGATTGTCTGATAAAAAAATAAATTCATTAAAAATGGTCAAATATCAGTATTTTCTCCTAACATAAAATAAAAAAAATACTATTTATTATTTATTGATTAAAGTTCTCGTTAACACTTTGTTAACATAAAATTTACTCTGTCACACGTTAAAAGTGTTAAAATTGTTAAAAAGGTATTTACCTTCGACAGACGGCCCGTTTCGACGCTATTTGTCGTCGTCTTCAGTGTCTCTTGAACCACTGCTGATTTTAGCTCTGCGATGTGCAGTTGTCGATGGTAGGGGTGGGGGTGTGTTGCTCCTATGGTGGGGGTTGGTTGTCTGTATGCTATGACGTACTATGACGTCAAACAATGTGTGCGTATTGAACTGTAGTTGCGTATTAAGTATATATTGTGGGTGTGCTATTGTATTCTCATATATTTCGTATTGTTCTAGGATGTTTAACTGTGAACTTTTTGGTGTGATGTGTAAAATTACCATATCTGTTTCTATATTATTGTAGTCATGATTATTGTCGATAATGTGATCTGCATAATTTGATGTAATGTAAGGTTTGGTTATAGCTTTAATATGTTCGTTGTATCTTGTATGAAAGGATCTTCCTGTCTGTCCTATGTAAAAATGTGGGCAACTATTGCATTTTAATTTGTAAACTCCAGTTGAATTATATATATTTCAATGTTTAGTGTGGTTATTTAAGTATTTCTGTGTTGTGTTATTTGTTTTGTATGCAATTTTGTACTTTAGTTTTCTGAATGAAGTTGCAATTTTGTGGGTATTGGTATTGTGATATGTTAATGTTAATTTATTAAGGAATGTACTTGAAAGAGCATGATATTGTAAACATGAGTTTCAGCAATAAAATAAAAGAGAGAAAACATGAAAAAGTTAACAAGTTTATGAGTTATGAGGGAAACGCTTCATCACTGCACAGTGAATTGCCACCATTTTGAATTTTGAAAACAATATATAAATAATTTTTTTAAACCGCAAAAATATTTTTTCATATAGCAGACGGACAGTATTTTACACATACCATTTTCAGTATTGTATAAGATACAGTAATGGAGGAAAAAAATGTTGAATACTTCCAAAAATTTTACTGCTGTAAGCTGTACCTAACCCTTTAAGTCACAAATCACAAAATCAATTCGCCGTAATCTCAGGTCACTTCGCCTGAATGTCAGTAGTAATGAATTGAACTCAACCAATGCAATTTCCTCATAAGGAAGTTCAGTAAAGTAAAAAAAAAAAGCCCCGACTTACAAATACACTCATACAACTGTCTTATCCAATCATTTTCCTACGAGAGAAAGCTGCAAGGAAAGAAACAGGGGAAGAATCGTCACATAATCTCCAATGACACTTTTCCTTTTCTAATAGCAATGAGAAACATATGATAAAAATGGAAAATCACAATTTATTCCTGTTGGGAAAAATAATTCAAAGAAAATGTTTAATTCAAATTTTGAATATATAAAAACCATGAAAGAAAATATTTAGTTTTAAAGGGAAAGTCAAAATATCCATAAAAAGAATGAATTTACTACTATATCCCCCAGATGGCACTCAAATTCCCTAGAACTGGGGATAAATCCCTAGAGTTGGCAACACTGACTCAACGTTACCGTCAGTAAGGGAAGCCATGAGTCGCTGCTGACGTAGGCCTACAGAATGAAAGCCGTGACTGTTTGTAAAGAAAAAGCGGTTGGTCTACTCGCGTGGTTGTATGAACAAAGTCGGCTAACGTGAAATGTGTAACAAAATCAAACCTAATCCTAGCTAGTATCTGAATAACATGCAAATGCGTAGGTCTTTCGAAAATTAGTGGCAACACTGCTAGTATTTAGCTTCTATAGAGGCGACTGATGTAAGTCGGCAGTAGGTATAAGATGGATTGGTCACTGATATATTACGTTATCTGTAAGTTTTTGTTGTTTAGTCAAGTGTTCGAAGACAGGTTTGAACCTCATAAGTGACACCAATAAGGCATCATTCGTATGGCAACTAAGCTAAGAGATAATGGGGTAGGAGGCCAGTTAATTTCCCCCTCCATTGCGTACATCGCCGACTAGTAACATATTAAACTAATCAGACTTCAGATAATTGTTCTTCCTCTGAAACATATCGTCAAGTGAGAGGTACTGCCTGAAAATATACGTAGCCTACATATCAGCCAGAACCTCAATCAAACATTTTTATTACCCGAGAGATATTTATTATCTATGAACTTCGCAAGTTTCTGGTCAAATTTAAAATTACCTCTATCTATTGTGAAGGATGGATGAAGCGGAGAAAATTTTCTCCGGCACAGGGACTCAAACCCTGCTCTACGTGCTGACGCTTTATCCACTAACGATGAAAGAGTAATGGAACGGAGAAAAATTCCCTCCTGCGCCGGGATTTGAACCCGGGTTTTCAGCTCTACGTGCTGATGCTTTATCCACTAAGCCACACCGGATACCACCCCGGCGTCGGGCAGAATTGTCTCTGATTAAGTTCCAACTCTTGGGTTCCTTTAGTGGCCGCCCTCTGCACTACGTCATATGATATGCGTAAATCACTTCGTGATTTAAGACGGCGCTTATTCCGTCGGATCCCGGCAAACTAGTCACTCAAAACGAGTGCACCTCAGCACATGTGTGGACTTCGGTCCTACGTTCATAGACATCTATGACGTAGTGCAGAGGGCGGCCACTAGAGGGAACCCAAGAGTTGGAACTTAATCAGAGACAATTCTGTCCGACGCCGGGGTGGTATCCGGTGTGGCTTAGTGGACAAAGCATCAGCACGTAGAGCTGAAGACCCGGGTTCAAATCCCGGCGCCGGAGAGAATTTTTCGTCGTTCCATTACTCTTTCATCGTATTATGACGCAGAATATCAGCATGGAAATATCATATGTACTTCGGTACATTAAAATAATATATATATTTGTCCACTAAGCCACACCGGATTCCAGTTCCGATGCCGGATTAAATCCTCTCAGTTTAAATTCCAACTTTTAGTTTCCCTTTAGTGGCCAACCCTCAGGCACTGTGTCACAGATGTGTGACAGTGGCACAATTTCCAACACATTATGTGCAGAGGTGCACTCATTACGAGTGACTAAGTGGCCGGGATCCGAAGGAATGAGCGCTGTCGCTATGTGATTATTTACGAATATCATATGTACTTCGGTTCATCACAATAATAGGCCTACCTATGTATTGTGTTACATAACAATGCTTATCACTTCCTCACAAGGTATGACAATGAATATATCAATAGATAGGCCTGCACTTTGGTGGAAGGGGAAATTGAAATACTTCGAGAACCTTCAACCAGCACCATCCTCTACATAACATATTCTACTAAGTATTTCGTACCGTCGGGATTTGATCCTGGGTCGGCGGACTATACCAGCGGATACATATTACTCCAAGTCTTTGAGGCGTGGTTCGATCCATTTCATGAAGTGCTGCCAACCTTTCCCCTGAGAATTTACCAGATAGTTGTTTGGCGTGATGAACCCTCATAACGCAGTGGAAACTTTTAATGGGTTTTTTCCTGATTATTTTACGAGGTGGAGAAAATGAGCAGTTCATAAATTTTGTTTATGGACTCGTGAAGCTTTTCCCACGCCGACGGAAGCCACTGCGTCGTGTCTCGTGTGTGTCACACTCAGGCGATGGCACCAACTTAAAGCGTTAAAACCTTCGTGTAGGGAACCTGTCCTGTGCAGAGTTTCCCATTCCTACTGCTACATTGAGGCACCTCAGTTAAAGACAGTGCGCCTTAAATCTGTAACATGGATCCAACAGTGCGCGTTACTTCCCTTATAAATAAAACCATGATAAAAAAATCCATTGTCCTATGTCAAAATTGGGAGTATTTGCTAGAGCAGGCAAGCCAGAAATCAGACTCTGAATGCGCAGTTTTGTGCGCGGATCGCCGGTCTGTGCAGACTGCATCATTCAAGCGTTGCTCTTACCCGTTCTTAGCTGGAGGGGTGTACAATAATCTATTCTGTGCTTCTAGGGTTGGATTAAATAGACATTTGGACATTATAAACACAATTAGCAGAAGGAAAAAAACACGGTTATTATCAGTGTCCATACTTGACAATTGTAATACAAGAAACTTTAGGCTTATTCAGTTATACTTGACGAAGTATTGGTTTGTAAAGCATAATATATTAATGTGATTTATTTATTTATTTATTTATTTATTTATTTATTTATTTATTTATTTATTTATTTATTTATTTATTTATTTATTTATTTATTTATTTATTTATTTATTTACATTTATTTATTTATTTATTTATTTATTTATTTATTTATTCGGGTGCAGTTAGGCCCTCAGGCCTTCTCTTCCACAGCACCAGGAATACAAATACAATAATAGAAATAAACAGAAAAAATACACTATATACAAAGTAAAGCTACACAAGAAATAAGGAGAGAGAGAGAGAGAAAAAAACACTATAAACAAAGTAAAGTCACACAAAAATATACACAGGTTGCAGTCACACAAACTTAAATATATAGTATTTGAAGAAAAAAATATTGCAGTAATTTCGAAACAACAAAAACCGAACAAGTATTTCATTTTACGTAACTATTATTTTAAAGTAATAGACCCTACTCTTTCATTGTTCGTCGAGCATTTTTATTTATTGGGACCATTGGTACAAATGTTGAAGAAAATATTATACTCCCAATTAATTACATGCAGTAGGACATTGTGGAGTTTTTACACTGAGATAATTTCCTTGCTGTATGTCAATATAAATTAACATTAACATTAATAAATTATATAAATTAAGCTTAGAATTTAAATTCACATATAGTTTATTTGGAAACGTTGAGAGCAAGTATCGACAAGTTGGAAGCGTTGCTGGAAGAAATTAAAAGTGTAGTTCACAAGCAGTGAAACGACGATATTCTGTTTATGTCAAGTTTAAAGGTTTATTAATGTAAGTATATTAGCATAATATAATGACGTGAGACGGAAAATTTGTCATTATGTATTTTTCCGGAAAATTTTTCCAACTTGCAAATAGTTGCTTTCTTCTCTCCTTACAACCTCAAGGACCTTCACATGTATTCCCCACTATATTCTCATCACTTACCAACGTATGAAATGAAAGTCGTAAGTCGTATAATCTTTGATGGCTGTGTTAGTACAGACTCCAAAACAACGCCATTGTCAAGTTCGTTTTGCCGTGAGAGTACTGGTTCCGAAATAAGCGCAGGCAATATCATATTTAGAGAACTTTACTAGAAACTGCAAAAAAAAATGTTGTACAATACACATTTGTGAAGTGCATTGCAAAATCTCGGAAATTGAAAAACCCGCTGTGCTCGTTTTTCAAAGTTTTTCTCGATTTTGTAAAAGCATTTCCTAATCTTGTATCGTAATATAGATCTACTATTACCTTCCGTTTTGCAACCAATGTTCGTGATTATTAGCTATAGGCCTATTGAACAGTAAGTGATGATAACACAATGTAACTTATGTTAAGGTTGCTAGGTTACGATAGCGAAGCTGACAAAAGAAAGTCGGGCTCGGTTCATTTAGGATGTTCTATACATCTTTTCCGTGGTATGTTATTTCACGTCACAAATTTTAACACGTTCTCTATGATTTGGGCCGCCTAATTTACGGCGCGCGCAGGTAGCCATGTTGTGACGGTCTAATGGGGCAGTAGCTGCGAGGTGCGTAACCCATTGAATATTGAAATGTCAGGTTCGTAACGAATGGGCCGCATCCATCACTGCTGCGTGACGTCACGTGGAGCCGACCGACAGATAAATCTTCATTATTTGTAATTATCAATAAGATCCATGAATACGTGGGTAGCGGCTTAATACGGGTAGCGCGTCCTGAAAGGGGCAAGCAGCAGGTTTTTATTTAACACGTTGAGGCCCTGTATGGTGTAATATTATCTGTCCATATATTTCATGTTCTAAGATTACGGAAAGATCTTTTATAGGTCTACAGTGAATGTTAAGAAGGAAGGAATACATCTGCCGTCGACAATGACCTTATGTCGACAGATTCGAGGTTCAAATACCGACCAAGAGATTGTTACTAGTCCATGAAATAAATTATGTTAAGAAGATGTCATTAAAGGGAATTAAAACTTCAAGTTTATGTCTTCAGCAGGGCTATGAAAAAGTAGTAGTGAAAGCTAAGTAGCCTATAGGGTTATTCAAAAGTAAGTTATACATTTTGAAATAGGTATGTCTAGATATAACATTTTTTAAAATACAGCAGGCTATACACAAAATGATAATACATTTGTTATATATTTATTAAAGAAATTAGTGACTTCCCCTTCTCAATAGTAATATGCGTTACAAGAGCGGTATGTTGAAGTTTTCATGTTCGAGGAAACTTTGAAAAAGCGAAACGTAGTTGAGCTTTTTAATTTTCTGAAATTGAAAGAAAACATACCGCTCGTGTATCGTCATTATTTTGTGCGAAGATCGTTTATTACATACCTGAAAGAGGAATTTATAATTAGTTGCAATGAAATCTTCATCTTGGTTTCTGTTCAATGACGGCAAATTTGCAAAACAAAAATATCTATCTTCAACATTGTTGCTTTAAAATGTTTTCTGTGTTTACTATACTCCAGCAGGCCGTGATATACGTCTGTCTTTTTTTCCCCAGTCTATAAATGCGAACTTAAAACAGATGGTAAGGTTATGTAATGATTTATTTTTCATTTTAATATTTTAACAATATTATTTATATAACATATTGCAGTAATAACATCTGCATCTGGAATCTTGTTGATTTTTTCAGGCTTCCTTAATGTTACTTTGCATCACGAATGCAGTAACTTTAGTGGAGTTATAGAGTTTACTTAATTTTTTAAATATTTAAAAACAATAATTAACAGTTGCAATTTAGGTGAAATTGGTAAGTTTCAATTTATAATTATTACTATATTGAACGTCTCTAAAAATAATATGTTAAAAGCCTAAAGCAGTAAAATCAATATGTCAAAAGAAGAAGAGGGAAATTATTATGTGTGTTTTGGGAATACTGAATGTGTGTTTTAGACTTACCGCGGATTGGTTTTGTGTGGAAACCAAAACACGCACGATCTCGCACAAAATTGTTTAAGATGTGCCTACTTTTCGTTCTTTCAGTCGATAATTAGGTATGCCTTAATTTTTTGGGGAAATGGTAGCAAAATTGAGAGTGTCTTGATTTTGCAAAAGGAAGCCATAAAAATTCTATGTCAATCAAACTATCTTGAACATTGTCGACCTCTTTTCAAACAATCATAGATATTAACTAACATAAATTTATATATATACGACCTAGTCCTTTACACTCGACAAAACATAGACAATTACTCATTAATTAGCCAATATACATAATCATGAAATTAGAAATAGTGAACAAATTAATATCCCATACTATAGATTAAATAAAACTAGTACAAATTGTTCTGTCATGGGGATGAAATTATATAATAAGCTTCCCAGTCAATATTATAAATTACCAACCAATAGTTTCAAAGCTAGATTTTATACTTAATTGAAGAGTCCACTGCAAGAATGATGGATGTCATTTAGAATACATTTTGCAGGAGAAGCAATTGAAAGTTTGAAATGCTTAGCGCTCAAAGCTTAACTGTGATTTTCCGATCATTACTGGACAACGACTATCAGTGTTAATGTCATATAACTTACATTCTATATGCCTTAAGCTATGCATTGACAGTCTTGATTCATTTTCGAGAAGAAAGTGGCATCCATCATTCTTGCAGTGGACTCTTCAATTGACTTTTAATTATTAATCTATCTACTCTATAGATGAGTTTCTTAACATCAATTCATACGAAATTGTTTTTAATAAATAAAGTTATTTACATTTAGTTACAAATATTAGGCCTACATTAAGAGTGAAGTGTTTTCATTAATTTTAGAGTTTCAAAATGTTTTGTGTTTTCATTCTAATTAAACGTTACTGTTTTCAATTATATGTGTATTTTCAAATGTATGTTCTTTTTTTACCTCCCTTCTATATTGCGACGAAGCCTATCACTGTATGTTTAATGGCTTAATAAATTGAATTGAATTGAACAATGGGATTTGTTCATTTATCGGTCTCATTTCGTAGAAAACACATAGTCTACATTTTGCATTGAATTTAGTATTACATCAAGGATTAAAATACAGCACCAATATATATACATATATGAATTCGGCGTAGCTCAGTGGTCAGAGCGCTTGGTACGTAGAACCAAGGACCCGGGTTCGATCCCCGGCGCCGGAGCGAATTTTTCTCCTCAAATATTAATTGTCAATATTACAGATTACAAATTAATAAATCTATAATATTCTCATAGCTGCAGTGCATATATCTGTACAGATTATTGTGCACTTAACTGCGGAATCCCGGCCAAACAAGTCACTCAGCTGAGTGCGATCCTAATATAATGGCAGTTGACATTGGACATATAAGACGTCAACATAATGCCTAACTTGGAGTCAGGCCACAAAGGGAAACAATGAAGGAGAGGGGTTCGGTTGGGTGCTGTGGATTGAATGCGGCGTAGCTCAGTGGTCAGAGCGCTTGGTACGTAGAACCAAGGACCCGGGTTCGATCCCCGGCGCCAGAGCAAATTTTTCTCCTCAAATATTAATTGTCAATATTACAGGTATTATTCTGTTTGAAAAATTAATAAATCTATAATATTATCATAGCTAGCAGTGCATATGTCTGTACAGATTACTGTGCGGAATCCCGGCCAAACAAGTCACTCAGCTGAGTGCACTCCTAGCATAATGGCAGTTGACATTGGTTGGAGTCAGGCCACAAAGGGAAACATTGAAGGAGAGGAATTCGATCCGGTGCTGTGGATTGAATTCGGCGTAGCTCAGTGGTCAGAGCGCTTGGTACGTAGAACCAAGGACCCGGGTTCGATCCCCGGCGCCGGAGCGAATTTTTCTCCTCAAATATTAATAAAATCACTTAGTTTGACAGCATTTTGACGCATTTCGCATTTATCGCGATTGCGAAAATCTACCATTTCTGCCGGTTACTTACTTACTGGCTTTTAAGGAACCCGGAGGTTCATTGCCGCCCTCACATAAGCCCGCCACTGGTCCCTATGGTTACCCTTATTATTATAACTTACACTGAAGAGCCAACACTAAGTACTCCAAAACTCAAGACAGCGGACTGAGACGACATGTATAAAAAAACAAGGTAAGCTGACACATTCAGGTCCCTACGGGATATAACTTAGTGGAGGTGTAAAAACTCGCGGAAACCTGGGCTCGAACCCGTGCGTGACTTCGCTGTCACGGTGACCGGCGTGATAACGAGCTTTTAATTCAGTGCGGACGCGTTCATCACGGACTGGACTTCGAGCCTGGCGGAACGAAGAGCTGGCCGCTACCCAACATTCCACACAAAAAACAGAAAAACTGCAGTAATGTCACGCTCCGTGGGGTGGTCACGGAGGAGAGGGGGTGTTGCTAAAAATAGGCTGTCAGCGTCTTCGGTGATACGGGGGTTGTCATTCGAGAGTCATGGGTTCGAACTCGGAGAAGAGCTATAGATCTTAAAGGCCAGATTCATAGTCAACAGTTAACATTCGGGCTGAAAAAACGTATTGGTTGTAGGCTACGCTGCATCGTACGTATCCTTGTATGCACGCACGACTAGTTAACTGTAGAAAATAGAAATTTCACCATTCATCTCCCTTAAATTGATACCATATTTTTCATTTCTGCGTTCTCCATTGTACTCTGTAGGTAGGCCTACACCTTGGGCCAGGGGGTCGGCCTAAAGCAAAACGAGGGAAAGGTGCCTATTCATAAAAAAATTTTTGAAACAGGGTCTTAGACCACGTCGTTGGACACGTAGACAAGGTAGTTTTCCGTACGTTTTTGTGACATGTCAAAGGTGTTAAGGTGTTAGCACACTGAAAGAAACTGTTAATTCATCATCATCATCATCATCATCATCATCATCATCATCATCATCATCATCATCATCATAGGGACCTGATTTTTATGTAAGGTAGGTGTCCCTGATATGGCCATGCTAAGGTTTGAGAATTTTTCTAGCCGCCATTTTGAAAAAAAATGTAAACCACTTTTTTCTTACTCGTTCTCAGTCTAATGGGCTTTCTTAAAACAATTTCCTTTCCCCTTAAAAATAGCTTTAATTGTCCAAAAAGTCCCAAATTCCAAAAGTCTACCTAGTGGCCATATCAGGAACATGTGCACATGATATGGCCACCCTTGTTCCATGTTCTGCAAATCGTGATTGTTTTCAGTTTGATAGCGCAGTTGTGCTAAAATTAAATAATTTTGGTGTAAAATGAATAAACATGACACTCAATAATCTTTTTTATAATTCAAAAGTGTAGTCAAAACAGGTTTTTCCATAAAAAATTAACTTGTTTTTCTTAAAATATAAAATTTTTGCGTAATACCAGCTACAGTATAAGGCATGTAAATTTGTCAGGTGAAAAAATAAAAGTGAAATGAACTTGATATGGCCATGGTGCATTTAATATGGCCATATAAGGAGCAGGTAAGCTTTCACGAAAATCGTTTGATTATGAACAACTCGTAAAAGATACGCCATCAACGACAACACCAATCAACAGTACATTAAAAACTGAATGGAGCATTATGGTTTCCATGAAACAAGTCTTTGAAAAACATGCATAAAACAAAGGAGACTTACCAGAGAAAAATAAGAAGAGGTCATATGAAAACCGCAAAACAGGCAACTGACACCATATTGCTCAACCTGACTGGATGGAAAACGAACACGTGACATACCAGGAAGCCCTTTCACTGGATTCTGCTGCAATTTATCGGATTTTTTGGTTAACTAACTCACAATAGGGGGGTGGCCATATCAGGAACATGGCCATAACAGGAGCACCCACCTTAATATCAAGATGTGAAATATGTACATATTTATGTAAGAAAAATAAGTTGAATATACCAAAATATGTAAAATCATGAAAATATTTAATAAGATCAGTATGTGGCAGGTATAGGATAGGTAAGACTCTCCAGTTGTGATTTCATAGAGCACCCGACTTTTTTACCGCATACTTGACACATTACAATTTTTCCATCTGTAGTGAAAGCTTCATCCATCGCAATCCATGAGTTTATTTTTGTCGTTAGGATTGAAGATACAGGGCCATTTTAGTTATTTAAAAGCAGTAGATAAA
>JAJSOF020000033.1:11694033-11719033 GCA_025594305.2 Periplaneta americana
ATATTTTGTGTTTGTATGAAGTCATCTCAGAAGCTAATTAACCTTCACTATTTGAAATTTGTAGTTTCTCTAGATGGATGTAATGCTACAAATGAGGACTGAGGTAAGATGAAAAGAAATCTACAACACACAATAGAAACAGGAACTCAACAAGAGTAAAAACGGCCTGCTGATATTATACCCACACATTCTAAACACGCGACATGACCACAGATGTTAAGGCGTGAATAAAATTAATTTAACAAAAAAAAAATGTACAGTAAGGTTAACATAAAAATGATCTTCGTACACAATCAACTCTATTATTAATTTGGAGTGATTTATTAAAGGATGCATTCAAGACTAATTTAGAAAAATGTTAAACGAATTATCTTTGCACCAAATGAGTGGTCTTTGGACCAAAATGATAGCATTTTAATTATTTAAATACAATTTAAATTAAGTAGCATATTAAACGATGTCCACGCCTGTGGAGTAACGGTTAGCACGTCTAGCCGCGAAACCAGGTGGCCCGGGTTCGATTCCCGGTCGGGACTAGTTAGGCTACCTGGTTGAGGTTTTTTCCGGGGTTTTTCCTCAATCCAATATGAGCAAATACTGGGTAACTTACGGTGTTGGACCCCGGACTCATATCACCGGCATTATCACCTTCATCTCATTCAGACGCTAAATAACCAAAGCTGTTGATAAAGCGTCGTAAAATAACCTACTAAAAAAATAATAAAAATAAATATTAAACGATTTATTCTTCTATAAAAACACGAATGTTCCCTGGACCCAATGTTCTATTTTAATTATGTAATTACTTTATATTTATTTCTAATAAGTGCAGCGGAGCGCACGGATATGGCTAGTTATTAATAATAACTCCAAGATATCTGAATTGGGATACACCTTCAAATGTATACTCCTGGATGGTAATATTCTTAGGGGTCCTTCTCAACTTAGAGGTGGACATAAACATGTACTTAGTTTTTCCTTGATTCACTGTTAATCCCATGTTTTTGGCATTCCTGGATAATTCAATAAACAACTGTTTTAGTGTGGGAGCATTTCTAGACATAATAGCTAGGGAGAGTCGGGTAGTATCGGACATCGGGTAATATCGAACCGTGCGTTTCTTTCATCTACCACCATATGGTAGTAGGCTACTTGAATGACATGGTTACGTTTCTCTATACGACATCACAGAAACGTAACCATGTCAATCAGGTACTATCATCGTGTGGTAGATGAAAGAAACTCACTGTCCGATATTACCCGCTGTCCGATACTACCCGACTCTCCCCTATATCATCAGCATACGCACAGATTTGACTTGATTTTGTGAATATGGTGCCTTTCTGGTCTACACTTTCTATCATTCAGAGAACTAACCGATTTAAAATTATTTAGAACACTTGTTGCTTACAGTTGCGGTATTAGAAAAAGGATTGGTGTCAGAATCCAGCGTGACTTGTGTCGCTCTTGCCCTCGGCGCGATATCCTGCTAAAGACTCTATTAGGCGCTGACTCCGCCCTCGATAAATGAAGCTTTCAGCCTCTGGCCAATGGCGCTGGGGCGCGGGGAGGGGCAGCCAATGAGCGGCCGCCTCGTTAGCGGTGCTGACATTCTCGCAGCGCTTGTCGCGCGGCTTTTGTCTCAGGTGCCAAGTGCGAGTTCGTGTGAGCGAGGCGCGGCCGGATCGCGGGGCCATTTTTTAACCCTTCAGTCCGTCGACATGCGGCCGTCTGATTTATTAGCGTTCCGTGGTAATCATTCTTCGTAATATCGTCGCCCAGAGCTAAGAGATACTTCACAATCCTGGGTTCAGAGCTCCAGGGAGGGACTGAGAATTTTTTTCCCTTCCGGTATTAGTGCGCTGTGCTAACCACATGCTGAAGGAGACGTGATCACGTTGACGGGGACTGAGAGATGGCCGACGCTGCACCACACTGACGGCTACTATGACCCTGAAGAGGGACATGTGCGAGCTGAGCAGCAGGGCCAGGGCCTTTTCGGTGGAGGCCCTCATAGGGACGAAGCGCCAGCGCACAGAGGAGCCCTCCGAAACATCAGGTAAGGCTGACAGCCCTCAGTGACATCGTCGGTCCCTGATCGTAGTCAGGAAGTAGATAGGCCTAGGCCTATTGCGGTCAACTAGGACGTTAAGTGTAACCTGCGTACAGTCTTGGAAAAAGCTTTGTAGCACAGAAAGGAGGCAGAGCGCATGATCAGAGGACGAGAGCCTTGTTCACAAAAGAACGACTAGTTGAGGTCATAAGATTAGTTTTTTTCGTTGTATGTCTGCTCATGCGCACAGTCTCCTTCTGGGACTTATAAAGTATCTGTCCGACAAAACTTTTTTCTAAGATTGTAGGCCTACATAGTTTACATATCTACATAATAATAATAATAATAATAATAATAATAATAGGCCTAATAATAGTTTTATTTTCCTGGCAGAGTTAAGGCCATAAGGCCTTCTCTTCCACTCAACCAGGATCCAATCATATACAGAAAAATGCATACCAGTATACAAATATTAACTTAAAAAATAATAATAATAATAATAATAATAATAATAATAATAATAATAATAATAATAGTTTTATTTTCCCTGGCAGAGTTAAGGCCGTCAGGCCTTCTTTCCACTCAACCGGGATCAAATCACACACAGAAAAATACATAGGCCTACCGGTACACAAATATTAACTTAAAAAATAATAATCATCATCATCATAACCATAATAAAATATAAAAAGAGAGATTGAATACATAGGTATACACAATAAGTATTAATAAAATAATAATTACTTAAAAAAATAATAATAAAATAATAATATACATACTTACACAAACACACATAGGCCTACATACATACATACATACATACATACATACATACATACATACATACATACATACAAACATACATACATACATACATACATACATACATACATACATACATACATACATACATACATACATACATACATACAGTTCGGTTCCCGTTCGAGACAAGTTGAGATTTTTTCCGGGGTTTTCCCTCAACACAATATGAGCAAATGCTGGGTAACTTTCGGTGCTGGACCCCGGACTCATTTCACTGGCATTATCACCTTCATCTCATTCAGACGCTAAATAACCTAAGATGTTGATAAAGCGTCGTAAAATAACGTAAAAAAAAATAAAAATGCATACATAGGCTACGTACATACATACATACATACATACATACATACATACATACATACATACATACATACATACATACATACATACATACATACATACATACATACTGTACCTACATACAGTCCACACCAGTGGAGTAACGGTTAGCGTGTCTGGCCGCAAACCAGATGGCCCGGGTTCGATTCCAGGTCTGGGCAAGTTAACTGGTTGAGGTGTTTTCCGGGATTTTCCCTCAACCCAATATGAGCAAATGCTGGGTAACTTTCGGTGCTGGACCCCGGACTCATTTCACCGGCATTATCACCTTCATCTCATTCAGACGCTGAATAACCTAAGATGTTGATAAAGCGTCGTAAAATAACCTACTAAAAATACATAGGCCTACATATAGTAACTTTACAGATACACGGTGAACCGTAAGTATTGCCATTATTTTCAGGGAGTTATTCTTTGACTTATTTAAGAGAAAAATGTTAAATGTTATGTTTTATTTAACGACTCTCGCAACTGCAGAGGTTATATCAGCGTCGCCGGATGTGCCGGAATTTTGTCCCGCAGAAGTTCTTTTACATGCCAGTAAATCTACTGACATGAGCCTGTCACATTTAAGCACACTTAAATGCCATCGACCTGGACCGGCATCGAACCCGCAACCTTGGGCATAGAACGCCAGCGCTATACCTACTCGCCAACCAGGTCGAGGGGGAAAAAAAAGTTTAATACATTTTTTTTTCTCGTTTTCGCTTCCTTTTCGAGATAAAAATTATTTTATATTATGAAACATTTCATATCTTTTTTTTTTTTTTTTGGGAAAACCATTGATTTAATTCCTAATATGCTCAGTCAATTTAAGAGAGCAGTGTATTGCGATAGTAAATTATTGAAATAATTTTAGTTTTGTCCTTGAAATGTGCAGAAATTTTATCTGAACAAATGTAACTTTTCGTCCTGAAAACGAATTTTAAAATGTTACAATAAATTGTTTGGATCAAATTTCTAATATTTAAAGGACAAAACTAAAATTATTTCAGACTTCTATAGGTAATCATAAAAATTCCGCTCTTTCGAATTGAGTGAGCATATTGGTGAATTAAATCAATGACTTTCCCAAAACACGCTATGAACTGTCTCACATAAAACAATTTTTATCTCGAAAGGAAGCAAAAACGAGCAAAATTGTAATATTAAACCTTTTTATTTGAATTATCTCAAAGAATAATCCCCCTGACTTATTTGTTGAAATTGTCCTTTATTTGCGCCAACATATTTGAATTCCTTCCTGCCAAGTCTATAGCGTCAGGCACTTGCAAAGTACGATCGAGTAGCCTAAGCTTAACAATTGGGCGTAGGCCTATCAAGAAAATAGTATGTCTGAGTAAGGCTCATGGAGCTGAACAACAACTTCCGTGTTACCCAATTCATCTCTTCCTTTCTTCGACTCAGGGCCTATTTGATCCAGCACGCAGTGACGTCTTCAGTGAGCTGCTCGTGAGACCCCAGCTCTCACCGCGAGCCTTTCACATTTTTCCCTTCCTCCCTTGCCCCTCCTCTTCCTACAGCTGTCTTTTCAGCAGAGACTTTGCAGAACTGTCAGGTGTCTATGACATTCTTTGGTCAATTCTTGTATGAGAAATTTTAATAGTAATTAGTGTATAATCTTAGTAATTATCGCACGAGTGAATGTTTAGCGAGCTAATTTTCACGAGTGTTTGTAATGAAGATTATACACGTGTTACATACAACGTTTTATACTATTACATCATTAAAATAAGTAAAAAAAACTATTATAAAACAATTAATAAAGAAATGACATCAGATTTGTAATGTTGTGTAGTTTGATATCATGGTCTATGAAATAAAAGGTTGCTATGACAACAATGATGTATTAAATATTATAGCATGGCAAATCGTTTCTTAACGTTAACTTTATGATACAAATTATGCCTTCATAATAGAAGTCATGACATTTTAGTTGCCATGGTAATATTTTACAGCACTGGTACAGTAATGTGGCTTATTATACACGATTTTCACTAACGATAAAGACTGTAGCCTATATAATGCTAGGATTGCATAAAATATTTTTTGTGACTTCGTTTCTTATTTTAGCCATTGATAGCCTAATTATTACTATTAGGTCTATTAACTTATTTCTATTACTAATTTTTTTCTATTATTTTGCTTAGGCCTATTCATTATTTCACTGATTTATTCGCATTAGTAAATGAATGTATTAGTCTCCTTTCGTTGGTAGAGAATACTTGACAGTTCACTAGTAAGTTACAAGTACTAGTATTTTTGTGGAACACAATCATGAAGCTTCATTGGTAATTTGTAGTATGAAGTGGTAAAGGACTACTAAGCTTATAAAAAAGTATTTCGTGGAACAGAAACTCTAGCATTTGTACTACTTAAGGGGAGGCAGAGGTGAATATTTCAAAATCCACAAAATTTATCCGATTTGTTTGAAATTGATCATGGATAGGCCTACTAAGTATGTTATTAGTAATGGACATACCAAGTTTCAACTTTCTAAGTACAATAGTTCTGTAAATATTAATAATTTTATAAAACTTTTTATCGTTTAACATAAAATGCTCCATGCACTATATTGTAAGAAATTTTCAATATTTATTTTTATTTATATGTTCAGAGAAGGTATATAAATAATGATAAGTTAAGTATTAGTTTATTATGGGAATAATAACTTATAGAGCTATAGTAATACAGTTATCTTGGTTTTAATTCCATACTTTTAAGGGCACAAAATCAAAAACTAATATCGGAATATGAAACTAAAGATAATAAAAATGAAAAAAAACAAATTTTCATTTTTTCTTCAGTTTTGTTTGAAAATTTCACCTCTGCCTCCCCTTAATACAGAATTTACTTGAAATGTACAACACCATACCTTTATGGAATAGGCCTCTGTAGTTGGTCTTAATCGAATTATGTAATAAATAATTACACTAATTGAAAATATTGACATCTTGCTAACAATATCTACTAAAATTCCATTTTTATCTTGCAGCGCGTACTAAATTAGAAGTGTTTTACGTTCTTCAATTATTTCAGTTTTATTGCCATGGACGACAACACTTCGCAAATCGATATGCCAATCTTTCAAGAATATAAAATACACAACCGTTGTACTAATGCAAAAGTAGGAACGCTGCTTATGTTTTTTTTTTTTTCCGCCTCATTTCTTAGCAACAGCGCATAGGCTAAGCTTATATACTTTCTCTTGAAACTTCGTAACAAGTGACTGTCGAATGCAAGTTTACTTCCCGTACTTACGGCTTTTTCTGAGCTGTCTATAGGCTAATATTCTGATTAAATTTATTGAACCCTGCATTTTCATACCTGAAAAGGCCCGTGTTCAAGCACGGATATAGACAGAACTCTTTATTCCATTTTGACGACGATATGCCGTCAAAAATGCATTCAATTTTAAAACATCGCATTTTTTTATTTCCTACATCCAGGTGTTACTAGTACTTTGAAAATTTTCAATACAGGACAATATTTGTCAAAAACATCATTTTTAGACAACATAGACTACCTTATATGTATAGAAATCCAAGGGCCTATCTTCATTTCTAACTTTCTGAAATAATTTTCGAACAAGAAGATATAAAATAGTGAGTGATCTGATACAAATAAAAATCCATGAAAAGAAAAACAAATTCACATCAACGTTATGCAAGACGAACACTTTCGAAACCAGAAATTGTACCCACATGGTACAGGACAATGCATGGGTCAATATGCCAATAATTCTTGCGGGTTATTTGGTTCTTAACAACTTGAAAACCTCGAAAAAGAATAAAGTGCATAAGATTTGCTGGTGATATGGTGTTGTTAGCAGAAATCAGGGTGATACTAAAGGATATGTCACTGGGGCTAAATGACAGATGTCAGCAGTGTAGGATGAAGATAAATGCAAACAAGATGGACATAGGAAGAAAAATACGGAAGCCAAACTTGCGAATTATAGGCCTAAATGAAGCAATAAAGCAAGTGGACAGCTTCAAATACTTGGGGTGTACTATAAGTAGTAACATGAGCTGCTGCCAGGAAGTCAAAAGGAGAATAGCAATGGCAAAGGAAGCTTTTAATAGAAAAAGGAGCATCTTCTGCGGACGTCTGGAAAATGGACTAAGGAAGAGATTTGTGAAGTTCCTTGTGTGGTGTAGCATTGTATGGGGCAGAAACATGGATATTATGACGAAGTGAAGAGAAACGACTAGAAGTAATTGAAATATGGCTATTATAATTATTAATTATGTATTATGCATTGTATTATTTTATATTAAATTTCTATCATACTAGTTATATTATAGGGAAAAATTAATGGCCTTAGGGAAAACTCGAATGGCAGTTAAAATAAAACATTATTATTATTATTATTATTATTATTATTATTATTATTATTATTATTATTATTATTAAAATGGGTAGGGCGTGTAGCACGCATGGGCGAATGCAGAAATGCTTGCAGAGTGTTAGTTGGGAAGCCGGAGGGAAAAAGGCCTTTGGGGAGGCCGAGACGTAGATGGGAGGATAATATCAAAATGGATTTGAGGGAAGTGGGTTATGATGGTAGAGACTGGATTTATCTTGCTCAGGATAGGGACCGATGGCGGGCTTATGTGAGGGCGGCAATGAACCTTCGGGTTCCTTAAAAGTCATAAGTAAATAAGTAAGTAAGTAAGTCTATTTATTATTAAGAACGAAGTGTGTGAAATGGACAGATAGAGTAAGAAACGAAGCTATGCTAGAAAGAATGAGTGAAGAAAGAATAATGCTGAAATTAAACAGAAACAGAAAAAAATTGACTGAGTTCTGTGTTAAGAAGAAAGTGTCTACTGAAGGATGCAATGGAAGGAATAATGAAAGGGAGAAAAGTTCTGGGAAGAAGAAGATATCATATGATAGACAACATTAATATATATGGATCGTATGTGGACACTAAAAGAAAGGTGGAAAATAGGCATGATTGTAGAATGCTGGGTTTACATTGAAGGACCTGTTCTTAGGCAGAAAACTATGAATGATTGATTTAGGCTATGATTATTAGAAATTAAGATCTAATCGTTAAATAACGGGAGGAGAAACGGATGTTTTGGACTTGACAGGATTCGAAACCCGAATCCTTTAGTCAGGCTGTGCGTCCATTGTTTGATAAGCTGTCTGTCACGCTGCAGTACTTAAGAGCGAAGAGCAGAAGTCTTGCAACTCGGCCCGTTTCCTGCAGACTGCCGTTCGGAAGTACACAAAGGCTTATCGAAGTATTTGCACTCCGTGATTGTGCAGAGCGGCACCTTTGATCGCCCTTATCGGCCGTCTTATCGTTTTCGAGATCCTTTATTGTGTTCTCCGAATGCAGCGAACACGTCATAATTACGTTTATTCAACACAAATACTGAATCAATCAGGTTTTTCATTTGGGCCGTCTGAGGAACGCAACCTTTCCAATGTTTGATCTACCTGCGTATTCGTTTGGGCCGCACCGGCCCAACATTTCACCTCACTTGGCTGATGACAGGTTAAGATATTATTATTATTATTATTATTATTATTATTATTATTATTATTATTATTATTATTATTACTAAAGGCAGAACAGTAACAGCAAAGTTGAATGTTATTCTATGGGACAGACATAAGATAACAAGAGAAAATAAATGTCAAATATATAATTCAATAACCTAAAGTACTGTTACATATGGTGCTGAAACATGGAAATTTAATAAAAAGTTAACATCAAAACTCATGACAATGGAAATGGATTTTTAAGATCAGCGAGACATTCGAAATTAGAAGAAAAATAAAGACTGAAATACAGTTATGCTAGATGAAATGAACATTCAATATTCTGTTTTGGATTATGTGAAATATAAACAGTTGACCTTGTATGGGCATGTGAGAAGAATACCAGAAGAAAAGTTACCTAAAATGGTGCTGGAATGATGTCCTCCTTGGAGAAGAAAGAAAGGATGTTTTGAGTATTTTTAGTAGGGGAGAGTTGGGTAGTATCGGACAGTGGGTAATATCGGACAGTGAGTTTCTTTCATCTATCACCAGATGATAGTACCTGAATGACATGGTTACGTTTCTGTAATGTCGCAAACAGAAACCTAACTGTGTCATTCAGGTACTAACATCTGGTGGTAGGTGAAAGAAACGCACTGTCCGATATTACCCGATGTCCGATACTACCCGACTCTCCTCTAAGTTTTCAATGTTTTCACTAATCATTGACATTAAACTGCTTCTTAAACAATGTATAACTTTTGATTTGAAGTCTCTCAATACAAAATTTAATTTACATTGAAGAGTTTTGTGTTGTTCCAAATCATGCCTTATCCAACTATGTTGTTTCCAAAACTTGTCTTCTCCTAGGTAGGTATAGTTCCAAAACTTGCCTTCTTCTAGATATAGTTCCAAAACTTGTCTTCTCCTAGGTATAGTTCCAAAACTTGCCTTCTCCTAGGTATAGTCCCAAAACTTGTCTTCTCCTAGGTATAGTTCCAAAACTTATCTTCTCCTAGGGTATAGTCCAAAACTTTCCTTCTCCTAGGATAGTTCCAAAACTTGCCTTCTTATAGGTATGGTTCAAAAACTTGTCTTATCCCAGACATGGTTCCAAAACTTCCCATCTCCTAGGTATAGTTCCAAAACTTGTCTTCTCATAGGTATAGTTCCAAAACTTGCTTCGCCTAGGTATAGTTCCAAAACTTGTCTTCTCCCAGCTGTAGTTCCAAAACTTGCCTTCTAGGTATAGGTCCAAACTTTTCTTCTAGGTATAAAACCTTGCCTTGTCTTATCCTAGACATGGTTCCAAAACTTCCCATCTCCTAGGTATAGTTCCAAAACTTGTCTTCTCCTAGCTGTAGTTCCAAAACTTGCCTTCTAATAGGTATAGTTCCAAACTTTTCTTCTAGGTATAGTTCCAAACCTTGCCTTCTCCTAGGTATAGTTACCAAACTTGTCTTCTTATAGGTATGGTTCAAAAACTTGCCTTCTCCTAGGTGTAGTTCCAAAACTTGCCTCCTCCTAGATATAGTTCCAAAACTTGCCTTCTCCTAGATATAGTTCCAAAGCTTGCCTTCTCCTAGTTATAGTTGCAAAACTTGCCTTCTACTAGATATAGTTCCAAAAGTTGTCTTCTCCTAGATATAGTTCCAAAGCTTGCCTTCTCCTAGTTATAGTTGCAAAACTTGCCTTCTCCTAGATATAGTTCCAAAACTTGTCTTCTCCTAAATATAGTTCCAAAACTTTCCTTCTCCTAGGTAGGCCTATAGTTCCAAAACTTGCCTTCTCCAATTTTAACATTTAAATAACAACCTTACTGAACAACGTAATCTACTAAGCTTCTATTCCTGACCTATATTCTATAAAATAGGCCTATTTATTTTAAAGGGTGAAAAAAAAATTCTTATTTTAACACAATAAATGAGAAAATGTTTTTCTTGATTTGTGAAAAACAATAAAAAGTGGATAAGACACGTTTAGGAACTATAGGACTCACGTGTTCCTCTATCAGAGTTCATTAGAAACTTTTGTTGCTGATTTCGCAGCTGTGCCGACGTCAAGAACCGGCGAGAATACTGCAGCGAAGAGTCCTATCTCGGGGTCGAAGTCGGACCTGCAGCGTTTGAAACTGAAGCAGAACCTGAAGGTGGAACTCTGTTCCAGGGACCTTTGGCGGAAGTTTCACGCCCTGGGCACGGAGATGATCATCACTAAAGCCGGCAGGTGAGTACCACACAGACAACTCAAAATGTAATAATTTTCATTGTTACAACTAATTATGCAAGATGATATCCAATGAAAAATGTAGTGTGTTTTGTGGCTGGCAAAATTTAAATAAACATTTTAAAATTCCTTTTTGCACGATCTTGTTTTTTTGTTGTATTTACAGCAGCTATTGTTGTTAGGCCTTGAAAGTTAGAATTTCAACATAGAAACCTGTTGCTAGGGAAAATATTCTTCATAACACAAAGCTATTCTGAATTTGACCCCTTTACAGTGTATTTATTGTTACTTAGTTACCATTCCAGTATAGTTTTGAGAAGGCTTTGGAATAATATTGCTCTAAATATTCAATGCGAAATATAGCCTACTAGTGGCTTGTGCAGCAAATGCTGCAAACTAAGTTCATTAGACGTTCAAATAAAAATTTTCAGATTTATTTTGAATGAAGAATACCAGACAATCTGAAAGTTATTTGCTTCCATAATAATGAAAGATACTCTCTCTCGAGCCAATACTGAAGAGAACCACGCATATAAATATCTACACCACACTGCCATTAAATATATGAAAAAACCCAACCCCACTTGATTAATAACTATAAAAATATTTTATTTTTAAGAATATTATTATCTTACGTAAGTTTTATAGCTTTCAGTAACATATACTATATATACTATATAGCCGCCACTCAGTAAAATATAGAAATCAAAATCTAATTTAAGTTATTCTCTACATCTACTTATATAACCCCAAAACGTTTCACTTTCATATCTTCAATATAGCATTAATATGTATAATTAATGAAAAATAGTCACATCACGGCATTAACTACAATAATATTTCATTTCTAATAGTAATAATGTCATCAAACCACCTCAAGTTTTGTAGTTTTTAATATCCAATACACAGCTGTACACAGAAAATTACACACCACAGAATAGAACCTGTAAATTATTTTTAGTAAGTTATGTTTTTAATAACTAATTTAATTTGAGCTCTAAATAATGTCAGCATTCTTGCAGATCATGGCCTTCGTGTAATATTGTTTACTGTAGTGTGTGTTTTGTTTTATTCTGAAATGCAACACGGCCGACTTGATGCTCGCTTCGCTTCTCCTGAATGCAATTAGCTAGTTCTCAAAACTTACGACAGATGGATTTTGGAAAATAGGAAAATTATGTAGGAAAATTGACATTTTACTGAAAACTACTATTTTTCCGAAAAATTTTGGGTTCCAAGCTTCAAAATGAGGGGTCATTTATTAAAAAATCCGTTCAGCCGTTTTCCCGTAATTTTCAGTTCAAATTATAGTTATATATATATATATATATATATATATATATATATATAGATTTTATTTACAATTTTTAAAATATGATCATAGTACTCCATTCCTGGAAGCAATAGGTTGGCTTAAACTAGATAAGAAAAGAAATTTACATTCACTTCTCTTTCCCTTCGAAATCTTAAACTCTTCTATTCCTTCGCACCTGTCGTCTCGCTTCACTTACCTTTCTTCCCACCATAATCTGAACACACGCTCTCGTCATGAAACAATACTAACAATACCATCCCATCGCACCTCCTCATACTCATCCTCTTTCACAATAGCCCTGCCAAGACTCTGGAATTCGTTACCTCCTAGCATCAGGGACTGTCGAAATAAAATTGATTCAAACGCAAACTTACTAGGCACTTGGTCAGTAATTGAGACTCGTTCAGACATGATTTCTTGTAAATAGTTCTCTCAATATATGGTAATTTCATCACTATAGAATTTTGTTATTCAAGGTTTAATTTGTAATTCAGTAAATACAAATATATTCTTTGTTCTTAACTTCTATGATAAATTGTCTAGCTTTCATTAATCAGGTAATCTTGTCGTAGTTTAATTTTTATTATAATTGTAATTGCAAATTTAATATTAATTGTAATTTTATTCTTCATATTATAGTTGTAATCCCCTGGTAGAGGGGCAGAGAAGGCCTGATGGCCTTATCTCTACCAGGTTAAATAAATAAATAAATACTAATATCGAATTTGCTTTCTTAATCCTGGATCTAACATCGTCAATGGCCCCTCCACTTGTGGAGACTATACTTCCCAGATAGTTATATGTTTTAACTTGTTCTATAATTTAATTTTCCATCATCAGAGGTCTCAGTGTTTTAGAATTTATGGGTAATTCTTTAGTTTTCTTTATATTTACTGTTAAACCTGCAGGTTTAGCTTCCCTATGTAAATCATGTAAGTTATTTTATTCTGCATATCTATAAAACACTGGGATAGGGGACAGATGACATCTGCATAGTCCAGATCTTCCAGTCTTTCCATCAGGTGTAAGCTGTATCTAACTTCTTAATTAACTTACATGTCCTTCATCATATCAGAAAATTAGGAATAATAAATTATCCTGAAATAGCATGTAGGAAAAGTTCATAAAGAAGTTGTCTGTTATCTATACTAATAATAAATCTGTAACCGAAATTTTTCTGGTAATTTTCGATTTTACAAAAATAATTTGTCCTAACATATATAATTAACCGCCCTGAAACCGAAAATCGCTTTTTTGAAATTTTTATTTGTATATCTGTCTGTATGTCTGTCTGGATGTTTGTTACCTTTTCACGTGATAATGGCTGAACCGATTTATAAAAATTGGAATATAAATTAACTTCGTTCTAACTTAGAATTTAGGCTATATGGTATTCAAAATATTTTATTTAAATGGGGGCTTATAAGGGGGCTTGAATTAAATAAATCAAAATATCTCCCTTATTATTAATTTTCATGAAAAATATTACATAACAAAAGTTTCTTTAAAACTAATTTCCGATAAGTTTTATTCCATGCAAAATTTTTATAGGACTGGTATTTAATGAGATAAATGAGTTTCAAAAATACAATAACAACGCCATCTAAGGCGGTGTAATGAATTAAAAAACAAATGACTTCGTCTATAAGGGGCCTTGGACAACAACAATCGAAAGCTATGAAACATAGCCTACAGAGAATGTTTCTGTGTTTGTATGAAATAATATCGGAAGCTAAATTAACCGATTTGTATAATTAATTATTAATTCACCAATGGAAAGTGTAGTTTCTCTAGATGGACATAATGCTATAATGTTATTACAGTAACTTCTGAGTAAATCGAGGACAGGTAAGATTAAAATAGCTTCTTATGCACAGAAAACTTGATAGGCATTCGTTTCCTGTATTTCCTAAAATAATTTTTATGACCAAATGAGTGGTCTCTAGATCAAAATGATCACATTTTAATTTTTTTAATACAATTTAAATTAAGTAACATAATAAACGATTTATCATTCTGTCAAACACGAATGTTCCCTAGCTCAAACGTCCTATTTTAATTATGTAATTACTTTATATTTATTTCTAACGGGTGCGGCGGAGTGCACTGGTACAGCTAGTATAACTATATGTGGACATCATGTTAGTAGCCTGCAATATTTCGGATCCGTCGTGGTGTACCACCACGAAACCTGTAAATATACGTAAAAATTGAATTTTCACGCGCGGTTGCAAAACCACTTGGAATGTGTGAGGTCGACGTAGCTAGTCGCCCAGATTTCAGCCGCAATCTTGACGCTCTTTCAGATAATGCTGACAGCTGCAAGCCGGCTTAATCCCAATATCGCTGAAAATCGCTCTGACAACACGGTTTAATTAATTCCTCGCTGTGCGCCCCTCTTGCACGCGCTGCATCTGTGTACACATTTCTTCACACATCGCCTGTCCAGTTCCAAAGAATACTTCATCATCGCAAGCCATCACTTACCTCGAATACAAATTTAAGCACCAAAAAAAGGCCTATAATCAATTAAATAGGATAAAAAATATATTTTCTGTGGTTCCGGGTGGATTGACATAACATACTGCGCTTTTTACAATTCATTTTGGTTTTCAGATAAATATATTTAATATGATAAATTTATTTCAAATACTCAATCAATATCATTTATCTATTTGCAAATTTTATTATCTTACATCTTAGAGTCTCAGTGAAACGTATAGCAGAGTCCGTATAGGTCAGTTTCTGTCAGATGCGTTTCCAATTCACTGTAGGCTAAAGCAAGGAGATGCACTATCACCTTTACTTTTTAACTTTGCTCTAGAGTATGCCATTAGGAAAGTCCAGGATAACAGAGAGGGTTTGGAATGAATGGGTTACATCAGCTGCTTGTCTATGCGGATGACGTGAATATGTTAGGAGAAAATCCACAAACGAATAGGGAAAACACGGGAATTTTACTGGAAGCAAGTAAAGAGATAGGTTTGGAAGTAAATCCTGAAAAGACTAAGTATATGATTATGTCTCGTGACGAGAATATTGTGCGAAATGAAAATATAAAAATTGGAAATTTATATTTTGAAGAGGTGGAGAAGTTCAAATATCTTGGAGCAACAGTAACAAATATAAATGATAGTCGGGAGGAAATTAAACACAGAATAAATATGGGAAATGCCTGTTATTATTCGGTTGAGAAGCTTTATCATCCAGTCTGCTGTCAAAAATTTATAAAAGTTAGAATTTATGAAACAGTTATATTACCGGTTTTTCTTTATGGTTGTGAAACTTGGACTCTCACTTTGAGAGAGGAACGTAGGTTAAGGGTGTTTGAGAATAAGGTGCTTAGGAAAATATTTGGGGCTAAAAGGGATGAAGTTACAGGAGAATGGAGAAAGTTACACAACACAGAACTGTACGCATTGTATTCTTCACCTGACATAATTAGAAACATTAAATCTAGACGTTTGTGATGGGCAGGGCATGTAGCACGTATGGGCGAATCCAGAAATGCATATAGAGTGTTAGTTGGGAGGCCGGAGGGGAAAAGACCTTTAGGGAGGCTGAGACGTAGATGGGAAGATAATATTAAAAGGGATTTGAGGGAGATGGGATATGATGGTAGAGACTGGATTAATCTTGCTCAGGGTAGGGACCAATGGCGGGCTTATGTGAGGGCGGCAATGAACCTCCGTGTTCTTTAAAAGCCAGTGAGTAAGTAAAGGCCTAATAGCAAAGTAATACCAGTAAAATTTGTAAATAGATAAATCATATTGATTGAGCATTTAAAATAAATTTATCCTATACTGCACTTTACCTACTTCTATTTGACATAAAGTAATTTGATACATAACCTATTTTACATAGGTTACAAGTATTTGACTTATTTATTTTTCATATAATGTAATTTTACACAACTTTTTAGGTATACTTTTTCTGGCATACCACTGCTTTGCTTCATTTGTACGTTCACATACCATATTTTGACATACTCTACACTAATATTTCTACTAATGCAAGTTATAATATAGGAACACACTAATATTTCTACTAATGTAAGTTATAATATAGGAACAGCAATGTCAATCAAACCTTTCTGCATAATAAAATATCTACTGTAATTATATTGTGCACATTGTTAATAGTTGCTGTTATAGTTTCTTAGGTTACTTGTCTTTGCTTAAAAATTATAGAGGTTTCGGATGTAGGCCTATAAAAATGGAGGGTGAATTTGTAGAAACAGCAAGACGGGGGCAATATTTATCTTTTAGGCCAGGGGTTCTCAAACTATGCGTCGCAACGCTCTGGTGCGTCGTCGATCTACGTTTGGGGCGTTGCAGCTATAACGTAAAACTAAAACAATTTATAGTGCAGTCTATAATGAAACATGACATACAAGTTTTCACTTACTTACTTACAAACGGCTTTTAAGGAACCCGCAGGTTCATTGCCGCCCTCACATAAGCCCGCCATCGGTCCCTATCCTGTGCAAGATTAATCCAGTCTCTATCATCATATCCCACCTCTCTCAAATTTATTTTAATATTATCCTCCCATCTACGTCTCAGCCTCTCCAAAGGTCTTTTTCCGTCCGGTCTCCCAAATAACATTCTAGACTATATGAATTTCTGGGTTCGCCCATACGTGCTACGTGCCCTGCCCATCTCAAACGTCTGGATTTAATGTTCCTAATTATGTCAGGTGAAGAATACAATTCGTGCAGTTCTGCGTTGTGTAATTTTCTCCATTCTCCTGTAACTTCATCCCTCTTAGCCCCAAATATTTGCACTATGTGTAGATATTTATTTTATTCCAATTTTGTATTTTTACAAGCTGGTAAGGAGCTAAATGACTATTTTCTTAAAAAATATATATACCACCAAATCTAATAAAATTTGAGGATATTTTAAATTGTGGCTACAAGAACGTCGCACGGAAAATCTGGCATGTGAAGGACTGCCCAGGTTTAAAATGTTTGAGAACTCCTGTTTTAGAGGATTCTTATATCAGAAGACTACAACATAAAGCTCAAAGATATCAACAACATAGGGATGAGTGACGCATTTTGGGTTACTTATGAACATGTGGCGGCCACACCTGTGGAGTAACGGTCAGCGCGTCTGGCCGCGAAACCAGGTGGCCCGAGTTCGATTCCCAGTCGGCGCAAGTTACCTGGTTGAGGTTTTTTCCGGGGTTTTCCCTCAACCCAATATGAGCAAATGCAGGGTAACTTTCGGTGCTGGACCCCGGACTCATTTCACCGGCATTATCACCATCTCATTCAGACGCTAAATAACCAAAGATGTTGATAAAACGTCGTAAAATAACCTACTAAAAAATGAACATGTGGCCATAATTTTACTTTATAATTTGTTATGTTCATTTTTTTAAATGTCAGTACAATATACAAATTATGTCAAATTAATATTATACCAAATTCATATCAAGCAAACGATGCGGATGTCAAATTTAATGAGTAGGCAAAATGTGAAGCAAGTAAAAATATTTTATACAAGAAAAAAATGAATAAATTATTAATAATGAATTAAAATGTTGTAGCCTATATCACTTTTGAATATGTAAGATCTCTTGTAGGTGAAAAGTAGTGTCTTAATCAGCCCGGTACCGTTTTTTAGTACTTGCTCTCTAAAATAGTTGTTTTTTCGGCCTACCTGAAGTAGTTATTTTATGTCATATACTTTAGAGAGCTTTTACTAAAAACTATTATATGCACCGCGTACGCAAAACCTTCAGAGGATTCATCCCGTATTTTATTCTCGGCTTAGTATATGCCTCGTCCAAAAATACTGAATTCCTCTGATAAAGCTTTATCCTGTGTAGGCCTATTTGATACATAAATAGCTATTTTCGTCGTTTGAAACCATTCATTGTTACCTAATAAATCATTAAATTTTGTTAGTTGTGCATTTTAAACGAGTCTGTACCGTTACAATTTGAAATCATTTATTTTTTTCGATCTTTTCCATAACAT
The DNA here is from genome assembly GCA_025594305.2 of Periplaneta americana. NCBI lineage: Eukaryota > Metazoa > Arthropoda > Insecta > Blattodea > Blattidae > Periplaneta > Periplaneta americana. The sequence continues at coordinate 11,712,280 of JAJSOF020000033.1, forward strand.
AACACTTTATTCATAATTCTGTGTGCAACATAAAGCTAAGCTTTCCACTAAGCCCTACCTTTTGTCTGTTGGATTAATTCTGTGTACAGAAAATTATCTTTCCACATAAACTGATGTCAATGAAGTTTATTTGAAACTGGATAGATTAGATAATTTCACGTCTGCAATAAGATCATTCGTTATATGCGACAAATAGGCCTACTCAGAATGGAAAACCCTGAGTCTTTCTAACACATTTTCACTTGTTCCCAACTTTATCCCCAACCCTTCCTGAAGCACATTGTAATTAATATCTACTTCCTTTTATTTATAACAGTAAACTGCTCTACAGGATGTTCAAATTATAAAATGGATCATAAAATAACTTGGAATGAATTCTGAATCATGAGCAATATCTACATCTGTTGTTCTTGTTGCTTTAAGACTACCAAAAATATTTCATTAGCAACTTTCATCCCGTTGTAGCCCCTGACATTTATCTCACAGCCTGACTGGCTGGCATACTCAATAAATGCTTTCTTGGCTTAGAATGGCCACACTTTGAGTGGGTCCTTGTCCCTAGGCCCAAATATGCCATTATACGATTTACGTACGATGATTTTTCCTAATCCGATGAGTTGCCTCTCGGTAGCATTCGTGAATCCGACGCTGGCAGGAGGGCCATTCTACCTTAGCCCTGCACGGCAAAATCCCGTCCCCTTACGAGATTTAACAATCCTAGCGTTAGGAGCTGCAAACCCTTAAAACCTACACGGAAAACCGTACTATATCCAAGATTTCACCACAGCCTACAGTAGCCTATTTCTAATTATTGTATGAGATGAAAAATTAAGTTGGCGTTCGAGGGAAACAATTTTGAAGAGATACAGGGTCTACAGTGGCAGTGAATAGTTTCGACCAGTGAAAATTTATAGTGCTAGTGAAATATCTTCTATAGTCTCAGTAAAATGTGTTCTGTAGTCTCAGTGAAATGTGTTCTGTAGTCTCAGTGAAATGTGTTCCGTAGTCTCAGTGAAATGTGTTCTACAGTCTTAGTGAAATGTGTTCTGTAGTCTCAGTGAAATGTGTTCTGTAGTCTCAGTGAAATGTGTTCTATCGTCTCATGAAATGTGTTCTGCAGTCTCAGTGAAATGCATTCTATAGTCTCAGTGAAATGTGTTCTGTAGTCTCAGTGAAATGTGTTCTGTAGTCTCAGTGAAATGTGTTCTGTAGTCTCAGTGAAATGTGTTCTGTAGTCTCAGTGAAATGTGTTCTGTAGTCTCAGTGAAATGTGTTCTGTAGTCTCAGTGAAATCTGTTCTGTAGTCTATCTGTTCTGTAGTCTCAGTGAAATGTGTTCTGTAGTCTCAGTGAAATGTGTTCTGTAGTCTCAGTGAAATGTGTTCTATCGTTTCAGTGAAATGTGTTCTGTAGTCTCAGTGAAATGTGTTCTATAGTCTCAGTGAAATGTGTTCTGTAGTCTCAGTGAAATGTGTTCTGTAGTCTCAGTGAAATGTGTTCTATCGTTTCAGTGAAATGTGTTCTGTAGTCTCAGTGAAATGTGTTCTATAGTCTCAGTGAAATGTGTTCTGTAGTCTCAGTGAAATGTGTTCTGTAGTCTCAGTGAAATGTGTTCTGTAATCTCAGTGAAATCTGTTCTATAGTCTCAGTGAAATCTGTTCTGTAGTCTCAGTGAAATGTGTTCTGTAGTCTCAGTGAAATGTGTTCTATCGTCTCAGTGAAATCTGTTCTATAGTCTCAGTGAAATGTGTTCTGTAGTCTCAGTGAAATGTGTTCTATCGTCTCAGTGAAATCTGTTCTATAGTCTCAGTGAAATGTGTTCTGTACTCACAGTGAAATGTGTTCTAAAATCTCTGTGAAATGTGTTATAAAGTGTCAGTGAAATAAATCATAGTGCCAGTGCAGTGAGTGAGATGAAAGGGAAGTGAAAGTAGTGAAAAAGTATCAGTACCGAAATAATATAATAATATACACGTGCATATCATGTTTATGTAGCTTATATGTAGGCTTACTTATTAATTAGGTTATTTTATTTTCAAACCAGCATTGGGCAACCTCAAGAAATTGACAAAGAAAAGAAGTACATATATGAGCCCACCATACCCTATTTTTTAGAACATTACAAAAACCAAAAATTTCTTTTACCAGGTCTCTTATTCGGTTCTAGGGGAACAATTCCAAAATTCTTTGTTAAGTGGAGAAATAAATACAACATAGGAAAAGAACTGTAGGATGAAATAGTTGTCACAGTTATTATCAAACACTCTGTGGTAATTTTCAGAAACTATTTGCATGGAATTAATTCTATATAAAAACAAAAGTGAATTTATATCAATATATATTATTTTTGTACTTTATTGATTTTTTATGTAATTTTGTTCGAAAATTACTAACTTAAAAGGTACGGCATAATTTCATAATTTATTTTTTCTATGATAGTGCGTGAAGTGCAATTTCACGCACTGTTAGCAGCGTGTGAAGTGAATATTTTCGACAGCAGTGCGTGAAGTAATAACACCAGTGCCTGAAGTGATAATCTGAGGCTATCGAAGAAAAACCATTGTAAGGTACACTTTCTTGAAGTTGTATTTTGACAATCGTGTATTTGAGAAACTCTGCAAGTCTCGTTTCTCAAACCTACACGCCTGGAAAGAAGATCATCCTGCAACACGATAACGCGTGGTCTCACACTGATCGTTCACCGTGGAGAAAATCAGAACATTTAGGTGGGAAACTCTTCAACAAACTCCCTACAGTCCCGACTTGGCACCCTCCGACTACCATTTTTCGGTTCTGTAAAGGAACAGTGCTAGGCCAACGCTACGAGACGCTGGAGGACATCCGGAAAGCAGTGCGTCAGTGTCTTCGGGAAGATGAATCGGACTTCTACAGCAAGGGAATTTTCAAACTTACAGAACAGCGGGAAAAATGTATGTAAAGAAATGGAGACTATGTTGAAAACTGACAGAAAAGTCTGTAGATTAAGATGATGTACCTGGTTTGTCTAAAAAATAAAAACTATGGTTTATAGCAATGGGTTGCTCATGACTTTCAGTATGACCCTCGTATAATGAATTTTAAAAATAAAATAACAAATTTCTCAGGACTCAGAAGGATAAAGCTCCATTAGATATCATTTCTGACCACCTTATACTCAAAATCTGTCCTACACGTGAAGATACAAAAATCTGTAATAGTTTTTATTTACACTGCAGCGTTTCTCAAACTTTTTTGAAGTGGGGACCACTTTTTTAAGTCAGAACAGTTCCACGGACCACCTTACTCTTGTTCCCTTCGAAAGTAAATTTATAATTTTTGTAACATACTTTAGTACCAGTATACTTATATTTTAAATTGTAATTAATTAATTAAACTTAATTTAATTCAATTAATTTTATATTATTATTATTAGCTAATTAAGTTAATGTTAATAGAAGAAAGTTTCTTTTCTTTTTTTTTTTAATAATTCAAGTCTATTAGAGTTTGGATAATCTTTAACTTATTAACTAAATAAATAAATGTTGGTACTCACATTAGTGAGATGAATGAGCCTGTCGATTCTTACACAGTTTTTCTAGGCCTATATTTGAATGAATATATATTTCTTTAATGGCACTAGAATAATTGATATTAATATCTTCACACACAGCTTTTGAACTATTAGCAGTGCCTAAATGAAGCGTATCATCGCGTTTCTTTCTTTTCAAAGATCCGGATCGAAGCCAGTTTTTCAGTATGTGTAATGTGCACTATTTAACAGAGACATAGACAACTACTAGCGTGTACCACATAAGAAAGATTTAAAGTTATAAATACATGAAAAGTTTCGGTACTTTGGTCCTCTGTAATGAATTCGGGTGGTCCCTGGTTGGGTTATAGGTGCAGCACCAGAAGTGCAGGGAAAAGACGGCGAGAAACACCACGTTCATAGTGCTTTAAATCCCTCTTGTTGCTGAGAGTATAGTGGGAAGTTGAAAGGCGGGTAGGATAATAAAATGTCAGTAGTGGGAGAAAAAGTGAAAGCGATTGCCATGTGTAATTTCTAATCTCTTTGATTTTCAGCTATAATGTAATACGCAATTCGTTTGAATTTTGTTTTTTCTTGTGTCTTTTTTGAAGGACCACAAGGGCAGACCTCGAGGACCACAGGTGGTCCGCGGACCATAGTTTGAGAAACGCTGGAGAGAATTTCTATGTTTCACAGACAAAGAATCGAAACCCGGTCTCCTATATTTGTACAGCACTCAAAAGTGTCAAATTGAAGCAAGTTCTTTGATGGAGACCGGCGAGAGTGTGTTCAGAATGGCGTTTTCGGTCGTTTCCACTTGTTGTAAAGACCGGCAGGTGTGTTACAAATTGGAATTAGCGGAAGCAATAAACGGGGGAGCTCCCTTAGCAAAACAAACTCTACTTTATGGCATAATGATCGGTCGGCCTATTAGTGACGTAAGCGACTTCGCACCTTAATGGCGCAGTTTGTCATGCAAATGGCTGCACTTAATTAGAGGGTACCAGCGTCCATCTGCTGCGCTTACACAAGCAAATGTCTTCTTCTCGAAGACGTGTCCCCTAGGTAGCGTACCTCACTTCAACGGCGATAAGTTTAAACTCTTAGGTCTACTCGTGTATAATCATCATTCATGATTCATATATTAAAAATCAATTACCTTACTATCATTAAATATTTAACATAATTTGTCTACTTTTTATATGGGGCTAACCTTACTATTTGTGTGTAAATACTAGGCTTAATATAGGCCTAGCTAATTACTGAGAAACATTGATTATTTCTTACAATACCTTTGTGTGTTTAGGTTAAACGATTTATTTGAATTTTTTTAAGTCGTAACTGCCTCCTAAAATGATCTTATTGTGTCTATTTTAGTTTATTATATCATATTTCATATGGTACAGCCAGATTAACTGGTCTAAAAAGAATTGATTTGATTTTTATTTTGTCCGAAATCTGTAATATACAATTTCTCCTACTTTCCTGTGAAAGAATTTTCTAAATATCTCTATTAATTTCTAAGTTATGGGTAAAATTATGTACCAGGAGAGTTGTAGGGGAAACCCGGGAAAGAGGATAAGCTAAGAACAAACAATGCCACAGGCTATATTTTGGTGCTCCCGAAATAAAATCTTCATGACATTGGTTGTGACACATGTTGTCCACATATATAAAAAAAAAAGCAATTCGTTTCTCGTACCTACGGACAGTGATATGATTTGAGAAAGAAAATATAGTTAATTAATCGCTTTGCCCGGGTACACGGGCAAAGCGAATAATTAACCCGGGCAAAATGAATATCCCTATAACATTTTCACATTTCTATTTAATTTTTATTCACTGATAATAAAATTAAATCAACGCATAAACACGATGTTAATTAGTTATATTAGACGATGGGATATGTTATTTACAGCCCGTTACAGCACGTTAGATTAGTACAAAATACAAATTTGAACAAGTCGACGTTTCACTAGCACTGAAGACTTGGATTTCTTCTGCTTTTGCTCCTCCCCATAAGTTTCTTCTCTTTCAACATTTTTAATCGGTATAGATATAAGAACTTTAGAGCGCTGACATTTTCTTCGTTGAACTCGTATCTTTCGAGCATCCACTTCTGGCACTGGTCTAAACAAAAGAACTGACTTGGATTCTCTTGCTGACGATGTTGAGGGTTCTGGTGTAACCGGAACTGAAAATCTGAGTGTAACTGATGTATTGAATATTCCTTCAATCTCTGAAGATAACGACATCACAGATGTGGTTGATTCTGAGTGTGCATTAACTGTTTCTTCAGCCGCTGAAGAAGCTGGCACCGCAGAATTTTTTTAATCTGAGCCAGCTGTATTTTTGCTGATTTCTATCTCAAGTGGGCGATCTGGAGCAAAATCTTCATCAACAAACACGTTATGGTTGTATGGCCAGAGAGCAGAACCAATGATTGGAAGATTTTATTTCTTCAAGTGCTTTCTTCATGGCTTCTTCAGACCATTTGGCTTGTTCCGTCTTCCTTGAAAAATTAAACCATCTGAAAACACATTACGACCTTTTTAAGTAAAAATTAAGATCAGTGTTGCTGATTTATAATTTAATTAGTGTGACTTAATTCCTCCACTATGTAAAATGATCTAACACCTTTATTACAATAGACAAATACATAAAAAAAATACAGCTAACACTTATATAGTCAAATAAAGGTGGCAGGGCAAAGCGGATGAGTTATCCACTTTGCCCTATTCACTTTGCCCGCAGACGCCATTTCGCTTTTCATTTAAGGTTATACAAACATAAACGTCAATAATCTTCTTCGTAAGTACGGCACTTTAGAAGTAATCGTATCGCCTATATATTACTATCACGTAACAAAAATTTTCTGCAGTATTATGTGTTGTACATATGTTTCTCTTACCTTGAAATATTTTAAGAAAACAGTCAATTTTCTTCAAACACACGCTGACTTCTTCTCGCACTAGCTAGAATGACGATAAGTCAGTTCCAGCAGCAAAATCTGGTTGGGATTCTTCCCTAACATAACAGAAAGCGCTACCTGTTGGCGTTTCTAAGAAATATGCATTATTCTCTTTGCCCGGGTTATTCGTTTTGCCCCGGTCTCCCCTAGACAGCGCCGTCAGTAGGTAGCCTCAGTTTGTTGCTCATTCTCCGAAACAAAGTTTTCAAACCATTTTCCTCACAACTAAAAAACTATTAAAGATAATTGCATAAAATGTTGCATGGTATGCCCTTT
>JAJSOF020000033.1:11724033-11764033 GCA_025594305.2 Periplaneta americana
GGTTGCGGGTTCGATCCCGGGCCAGGTCGATGGCATTTAAGTGTGCTTAAATGCTTAAATATCAGTAGATTTACTGCCATGTGAAAGAACTCCTGCGGGACAAAATTCCGGCACATCCGGCGACGCTGATATAACCTCTGCAGTTGCGAGCGTCGTTAAATAAAACATAACATTTCACTTCTCTACCTTTGATATATTGTCTGATAAAAAATAAATTCATTTAAAACGTGATGAAATATCAGTATTTTCTATTACACAAAATAAAAAAATATATATTATTTGTTAAGAAATGTAGTTGAAAGAACATTATTTTGTAAACATGAGTTTCGGCAATAAAATAAAAGGGAGAGAGAACATGAAAAAGTTAACAAATTTATGAGTTATGAGGGAAACGCTTCATCACTGCACAGTGAAGTACCACCATTATGATTTTTGAAAAAAAAAATATATATATATGTATGAGGGGTTCACAACCAGAGTGGACCAAATCCTTCTGGAATAATTTTGAGATATTGAGTCTTAAAGTTCCTGGCTCAAGCTTAGCAACCTTCACCTTCCATAGGAAATGCTGTCCTCTGTGGACTTTGTTTGTTATGGCAATGACTAAATCTAAGTTTTCTTTATCCGAGATTGTATTAATCCACAAACTGATCACTGGTGGACTTGATCCACTCTGGTTGTGAGCCCCTCATATATAAATATTTTTTTTTAATCGTAATAGTACATTATGCAACGAGCCTATAATGGTAGTAATTAAGACGCGAGTATGTTTATGAAACGAGCGCAAGGGAGTTTCATAATTTTCATACGAGCGTCTTAATTACCATTATAGTCAAGTTTCATACGACTTTTATGCTCGACCATATTGATTTTTTCCGGCAATTGGTGAAATGAATTTGCGGGAATGTGCTCTGTGAAAGGCTGGAAGATGACGATGAATTGATGTTAATTTGTGTGTTGTTTTTTTCGACTGAGTTTAATATTGTCTAATCTCGCGCTAGTTGTCTTTCGACTGCATATCCGAGAATAATCGATACTTGCGCTTTCATATTGCTACAATGGTATTTTCTGATTGGTGGAACACCTGAACTTTAATGAATAGGTGTACTTTAATGAGGTCCATTAAAGGGCTGCTACCAGGTGTATAATTACTACATTTTGGCATGGTCGAGCATAAAAATGTTTTTTTAATATAGCAGAAGGACAGTGTTTTACACACACCAATTTTCATTATTGTACAAGATATAGTAATGGAGGAAAAAAATGTTGAATATTTCCAAAAATTTTACTGCTGTAAGCTGTACCTAACCCCTTAAGTCCTGCGGTGGCTGAGTGGGCAGACCTCCGACCTGTCACGCAGGCGGCCGAGTTCGAGTCCCGGTCAGGTCTGGGATTTTTCATTGAAAAATTCATAGTGACACTTGTGGCGGACAAGATTGGATTTGGGGTTTTTCTCGGGGTTCTTCCATTTTTTCCCTATATTAGACATCTACATAATTCCATCAACATTTCTTCATTTCGTCATCATTCCATAACATTCTCCGAACGCGGGCTGGCGACGTACGGAGGGGGCTGGCCTAGGAACGAGTGGGGTTACCTGCTCGAAACCTGAGTACGCAGCGAACCTTAGTGTAGTCAGCCGGTGTGGGTTTGGGAATGCGCCTAGCTTGAGGGTAGCGCAATAGATCGTAACAGGTCGCAGTGCTGGCCCATGGTGCCCCCTCCCGTAAATTCCATTCCTTTGCAAGTCCGTCGGTGGGCGTGGTAGCGGTAGATGCGAAGCTCTCCTCGCTATCTATAGCTGAGCTGTTTACATTCGTCAAAGCTCTTGAGAGCGCGATGTATCGGCGAGGATCAAACGAGACATGGCTCTCTGCCTTTGCCGAAAGCAGCTGTCAAGTGGCGCAGCGTTGCCAACACTCCGGTCAGAAAGAGTGCCTCCCGTCATAGGATGGTTTTATGTAAAACTTGTACAGGGACATCATTTTATTTTTACTAACATTTTTAATATTAACTTGCCTATACCTCTGGATCAACGCAGTTTGCTACCCCCTTCCACGACTGGAGTTCGATGATACTGGCGTAATATACAAACAAATCACTTTACTAGGTATAGGAGGGAAGAAAAGTAGTTCATCCATTTAAACTAGGAAATATTGCACTTTTGAGTTTGATCATTTTCGTTAGGTTTTTGTTTAATCAAAATACAGTACAGTATTAACAATGAGTGTTTTTACTCACGAACTGAGCTATCCATTCGGACGTATTCATTATGCAGTGTATATTATACTGTCTACAGCACATTAGCGTACAATATAGAGAATGAAGTTAAATTGAAAAATAATCATAATATGGATATTTAAACACATTTTTTTAAATGGTGGCCGTTCATTTCCATACAGACTTCAGTTCTAATGTGCACATTATCGCACTATAAACTATTGTACCTAATCCCAATTACCAGTTTCGTTCTTCGTACTAGTAATTCATGTTGAAATAATTCTGTACCTACTCTATAAGAGAGTACCTTACGTACTGTAAATTCAATCTTCACCTCTGCCCGATCCGAAAAGATAAAATTACTCAGACATACTATCTACTGTTCGTCCAAGTGGTTATGTCATAGGGTCGTAGAAAGGGAGGAAATCACGTGAACAGTTAATTACTTAACGAGGGTCCTTTTATTTTATTTTAAACAGTTGTATAATATTACGTAGACGTCCAATTCGTGACAGAAATTAATGTTCTCAGAAAAGAGCTAAGACGACAACCCAGCCACTAGCTGGCGAATGAAAGCTGGTTGGGGAAACCGGGATACGACGTAGGCAAATGGACGACAGTACCTGTGCGAAAATGATTCAATATTAAAAGCTCTTTCGTCACTGGAAAACGCGAACATATTTTTGGAACGCCCTGTTTACTATGACTGTATATGTGGTCTTGGATCTGTGTGGAGGACGGTTGAACTTCATTAGTAGAAGGGGTGGGAGTGAAGTACATTCAAAAACTCAGGTACAATAAAAATTGAAGTAAAAATAAAATTATGTCCCTGTACTTACATCATCATTGGGAATTGTACCCAGGTCTCTGCCATACAGAGTGGTTTATATTTGTTGTCAAAACTTCGGACAAATATACGAATCACTTCCTAAACGCTTAGCGCATTTTGGCAGTGTTCGCTTAATAGATTAGGACACATTTACAGGCGTCGACTCTGAGGGCGAGGCGGAGACAAGGAACTTTCTTCCTCTGCAACTTACAAAGCAGGGCGTTTCGCCCCCCCCCCTCCAATATCACTTCATTTTTCAAAACCAAATCAACGGTTCAATGAACTTGAAATCACATTTAGGATGCTTAAAGCTCTCTTTATCCTTTGTAGCAGCTCATAAATGGTGAGAAGAATTCTAAAATAAAATTAGTCCAAATTTGAGAGACTAGGTTTGAAAAACAGACACACTTATGGCATTAATTAAATATTTTTATGCTTGACCATGCCGAAATGTAGTAATTATACATCTGGTAACAGTCCTTTAATGCATGTCATTAAAGTACACCTACTCATTAAAGTACAGGTGTTAAGCCAATGGCAACTCAGCTTACAGGTGTTCAGCCAATGACAAGTCAGCTTTGTACCGTTATAAAACCGCAAGTATCGATTATTCTCGGATATGCAATCGAAAGAGAATTGGCGAAAAGTCACGGAGGCTGGAAATCCAATACTGTCGCAGAAGGTTATGTTCTGTTACTATAATAATTAGCGTTAATTGTAAATAATATTCAAATAAATTCAATTTGTCATCTCCTTTTTCAATGTCGAATTCAATAATCAAGGTTATATCAAATTTAACGGGATTACTTATTATTATTATTATTATTATTATTATTATTATATTGGGTTATTTTATGACGCTGTATCAACATCTAGGTTATTTAGCGTCTGACTGAAATGAAGGTGATAATGCCGGTGAAATGAGTCCGGGGTCCAGCACCGAAAGTTACCCAGCATTTGCTCGTATTGGGTTGTGGGAAAACCCCGGAAAAAACCACAACCAGGTAACTTACCCCGACCGGGATTCGAACCCGGGCCACCTGGTTTCGCGGCCAGACGCGCTGACCGTTACTCCACAGGTGTGGGCTTAACGGGATTACATCAAGGTCAATGACATTATTGTTCCTCGGAAAAAATCAATACTTTTGCGTCTGCGCACATCACTCAATTCACGACCTAGAACAAGGTCACTTCCGATCTTGTCAGATACAAATAAAATGTATACATTTGAATAATTTCAAGTTAGAAATATGGTCGAGCAAAAAAAGTCGTATGAAACTTGCCTATAATGGTAATTCAGACGCTCGTATGAATATTATGAAACTCGCTTGCGCTCGTTTCATAAATATCCATACTTGCGTCTTAATTACTATCATTATAGGCTCGTTGCATAATGTACTATTTTTTTTACTTTTTAAGTGCTAATTTTTTTTTTATGTTCAGTGTTGTTTGTTTCCAAATCTATACTTATAATAAATCTGTAGCCGAAATTTTTCTGGTAATTTTCGATTTTCCAAAAATAATTGGTCCTAACATATATAATTAACCACCCTGAAATCGAAAATTGCTTTTTTGACATTTTTGTTTGTATGTCTGTCTGTCTGTCTGTCTGTATGTATGTATGTTTGTTACCTTTTCACGCGATAATGGTTGAACGGATTTCGATGAAAATTGGAATATAAATTATGTTCGTTGTAACTTAGATTTTAGGCTATATGGCATTCAAAATATTTTATTTAAAAGGGCGGTTATAAGGGAGCTTGAATTAAATAAATCGAAATATCTCCCTTATTATTAATTTTCATGAAAAATATTACACAAAAATATTTCTTTAAAAATAATTTCCGATAAGTTTTATCCCATGCAAAATTTTTATAGGACTGATTTTTAATGAGATAAATGAGTTTCAAAATTACAATAACAACGCCATCTAAGGCGGTGTAATGAAATAAAAAACAAATGACTTCGTCTATAAGGGGCCTTGGACAACAACAATCGAAAGCTATGAAATATATGATATTCTACAGAGAATGTTTCTGTGTTTGTATGAAGCAATATCGGAAGCTAAATTAACCGATTTGTATAATTAATTATTATTTCACCATTGGAAAGTATAGTTTCTCTGGATGGACATAATGCTATAATGTCATTACAGTAATTTCTGATATAATATAATGTAATATAATATAATATAATATAATATAATATAATATAATATATAATATAATATAATATAATATAATATAATATAATATATATAATATAATATAATATAATATAATATAATGTAATATAATATAATATAATATAATATATGTAATGGAATATTATATAATATAATTTAAGTTATTTGAAGGGTTCAGAACCATAGTGGGCCAAACGCCATTTACTAAATACGTAGAAAACAAGGGTTAAAATTAAGTTATTACCATAATTCAATGGAACCATATAGCAAGTAATATAAAGTTTACACATTAAAACTAAATGATATGTCAATCTTCATTAAACTATAGTTGCATGTAATAAAAATTAGAAACATGTTAAAGGAATTGTCATTGCACCAATGAGTGGTCTCTGGACCAAAATGATCGCATTTTAATTATTTGGATGCAATTTAAATTAAGTAACATATTAAACGATTTATCCTTCTATCAAACACGAATGTTCCTGGATCAAACATCCTATTTTAATTATGTAATTACTTTATATTTATTTCTAACGGGTGCAGCGGAGCACACGGGTACGGCTAGTGCAAAATAAATGATTAAATGGCGAACTTACTCGTGTTAATTATGTAAGCATGTGCGGCTTACAGCTGTTTCGGTGCTACTTGACACCAATCCTCAGAGCCTTCTGTGTCTCGGCGTCATCTCAACATCGCTGCCTGTTGTGTGGGTGCGTTCGTGTAATGAAGAGTTGAGTCAAATAGTGTGTGTATTCTGAAATTGATCTGTGTGTTGAGAATTTGGTTAGGGTGTGTTTTAGTGTGTATATTTCATATTGTTCTAGTGTGTTGAGTTTTTGGTTTTTGGGTTGTACAGTATGTGTAGCATTTCCATGTCTGTATTTATGTTATTGTATGTGTGGTTAGCATTGGTTATGTGTTCGGCATATGTAGATGTATTGTATCCTCTGGTTATTGCTTTAATGTGTTCTTTGTATCGAGTTTGGAATGATCTGCCTGTCTGTCCAATGTAGAAACTGTCGCAACTATTCCATGTGAGTTTGTATACGCCTGTGTGGTTGTATTATTTGTTTTGTGTTGTTTGTGTGTTGAGATGTCTTTGTTGTGTGTTTTCTGTTCTGTATGCTATGTTGTATTTGTTTTCTGAATGAGGATGCGATCTTGTGTGTGGTTTTGTTTTCGTATGTTAGTGTGATGTATTTCTTGTGTTCTTGTCAACAAACACAAAAACACACAAAACACAACACAAACACAAGAACACAATAAATACAATAGTAATAAAAATAAATAATAAAAATACGTATTTTCTACAGTGAATTCAAGTTCATAAATTCTTAAGTAATGCAATAGTCGATTTCTGTTTATAACAACAACAACGACGACGACGACAACAACAACAACAACAATAATAATAATAATAATAATAATAATAATAATAATTTTATTTATTTTTATTTTATTTATTTGTTTACTTAATGTGCTGTACAACAGCCAGTGGCCAATTACAGTTCAGCACAAATATAACAAAAAACATAAAACAAAAATAATTATTACACATAAATATAATTACAATTAATTACAATAATGACGATGAATGGATAACTAAGAATACTATGAGACAATGTTAATTGAGTATAATGCCTAAAATAATACATAAATGATAAATCGTTGCCAAGAGCAAACAAAGTCTATACATTGAAGGGATCGAATTCGCAGCCATGCGTGTTGGCATTTTTAATGCATCTGGAGACTGGTGAAAGAAATTTCGAATTTCTAATATAGAAAAGTTTGTGGGCTCTCATATCTTTTGTTGGAATACGTAAGGTAATATTGTTTAAGAAAGAGTCACAGGATATATCACCTTTGAGGACTTTACAAAAGAACAGATAATCTAGCTCATGGCGTCTAGCATATAGATTTTGACAATTAAAATATTCACATTTTCTCTCATAACTATACCCGGAATTAATGGGCAAAATCTGAATGAACATAAGGATATAAATTTTCTTTGTATATTTTCTAATTTAGCCGAGTCCGTAGTTGTAATCGAGTTCCAAACTACAGATGCATATTCGAGTTTCGATCGCACCAATGTATAGTATAGCATTAAAAGAGAATCGGGCGTGGAAAAAGAATAAGTTATTGACCGTATTATTCCTAGCATTCTGATTGCGTGATTGTAAATGTAATCAACGTGACTGTGAAAATACAATTTACTGTCAAAGAATATTCCCAAATCTTATACGCAATCCGTTCTGTTAATTAGTACATTATTTAGATAATAATTAAATTTCAGTGAAGAAGTTTTTCTAGAAAAGGTTATTACATTAGTTTTGGATACGTTAATTTTCATACCATTGTCTTCCGACCATTTAGCGACTGAATTAATGTCACATTAACTGAATTAATGTCTAATAATAATAATAATAATAATAATAATAATAATAATAATAATAATAACATTAGTAATAAATTTAATTGCATTACGTAATTATGTTAAGAGAGTCACATCATATATTTTTGAGGGGATTAACATTTTGGTGTGCTGTGTTGAGTCCAGGCCCATCTAGGGTGTGCCGTGAGTATAAAAAGGTTGCGGAAAACTGCTGTAGACAGTGCCATTTTAAAATATTCTGTAAACTGCTCGCCACGGAATGTTTACATTCTGCAGGTAACGACTGACGACTGACTAAACAGAATGAAAACAGAGTTGCAAACATGTATTTATTTACACTGCAAGTGGGCAAGCACCCGGTGGCAGTGGTATACAAAATATAAACAATCTATAGCCTACTAATAATAAATCTGTAGCCGAAATTTTTCTGGTAATTTTCGATTTTCCAAAAATAATTGGTCCTAACATATATAATTAACCACCCTGAAACCGAAAATCGCATTTTTTTTTTAATTTTTGTTTGTATGTCTGTCTGTATGTTTGTTACCTTTCCACGCGATAATGGCTGAACCGATTTATATGAAAATTGGAATATAAATTAAGTTCGTTGTAACTTAGATTTTAGGCTATATGGCATTCAAAATACTTTATTTAAAAGGGGGGTTATAAGGGGGCCTGAATTAAATAAATCGAAATATCTCGCTTATTATTGATTTTTGTGAAAAATGTTACATAACAAAAGTTTCTTTAAAACTGATTTCCGATAAGTTTTATTCTTTACAAAATTTTGATAGGACTGATATTTAATGAGATAAATGAGTTTTAAAATTAAAATCACGCCATCTAAGACGGTGCAATGAATTAAGAACAAATGACTTCGTCTATAAGGGGCCTTCGACAACAACAATCGAAACAGGGGCCTTGGACATTAACAATCGAAAGCTATTAAACATAGCCTACAGAGAATGTTTCTGTATGAAGTAATATCAGAAGTTAAATTAACCGATTTGTATAATTAATTATTATTTCACCATTGGAAAGTGTAGTTTCTCTAGATGGACATAATGCTATAATGTTATTACAGTAACGTCTGAGTAAGTCGAGGACAGGTAAGATTAAAATAGCTTCTTATGCACAGAAAACTTGGTAGGCTATTTTGTACATTCGTTTTCTGTATTTCTTAAAATAATATTAATGTACACTCATTTTAATCTCAGAGAATTAACGAACAACGAGAGTGTATTGATTTAGTATGCAGTAATAGTACGTTAGCTTAGCAATCCATTATTTTATAATTCAAATTTTAACTATGCTCAATTGAATCGTGTTAAAATACATAAAATATATATGCAATAAATGCAATGCAAAAAAAATGGGTAATGAGCGAAGCAGATTATCTTGCGCTGTTGTAAAAGCTGTTCCCTGGATCAAACGTCCTATTTTAATTATGTAATTACTTTATATTTATTTCTAACAGGTGCAGCGGAGCGCACGGGTATGGCTAGTACACAATAAAATTACAATACACAATACAATTATATACAGAATACAATAAGAATACACAATACAATTGAACACAATAATTACAATTAATAATAATAATAATACATAAAATATCCTAATTAATAAGTGAACCTAATTTTACATTACAACTTACATATGTATAGGCCCTACATAAGTTTCACATTGGTACGAATAATAATCTTTCACTTTACTCTCATCTCACTCAATGTAGTGGCACTATGACGCATTTCACTAACACTTTAGGACACATTTCACTGACACTCTGTAACACATTTCACTGACACTACAGAACACATTTCATTTACACTATAAAATTATCACTGATCGGAACTATTCACTGCACTGTAAAACCATAACTTCACTGACTCACCTCGCTTCACTGATACAACAGCTCAAATAAGACAAATACTTACACTTTTATGCATACTTATAAACAGAACTACATTTAAGCTAAATATTTCTAGTCTAAGACCCTCTTACACGCTATTTTTAAATAATTTACAATTCAAACCAAGAGAATAACTCGTTAGGCTAAATAAATACATGCCACCTTAAAAAATTAAATGTTAAATGTCACCTTAATTTTAATTTAGAATTTAAAGGTGGAGGTGGAGGAAGTAGAATGGTAATATTTGCGTTCTAGAGAGCACATGTTTGGCATCTAGATGTATTCATTCCCTTTATTGTGTAGGGTACGCCATTAGCAATGGCAGAAGTAAAATCCATGGCTGTCGAGCGGGGTTTAGCAGCAAATGTTGAATTTCTAATTTGTAAGATCTGTAGAAAAGTCGGGTGTGGATAGAAGGCAGGCAAGTCGGCCTTATTCCCCAGAAGTCTATTTCGGGCCACATGTGTGTCTTTGTAAATCAGGCGGTAACGACTTGCGTGATTGAGTGGGCCGTAATTTGAAATGTTCGATACGCCAAGTACAGTAATTGGAAAGCTTCCGTGCGCCGCGCTGTGTGAATTAACAGTATCGCCTGGTGTGAAAACACTCGCCAGACACGCCATCCAGGGCCCTCCGTTTACACGTTCAGTCCTACGCTCGCATTGATCTGTGATAAGAGCTAGTGCCGGATCTATGTCTGCAGAATGATACTCTTTGAAAATTACGCCTTGGTCGACGATTTTACATGCACTTAACTGTGTAGGCTATAAAAATGCATGTTTTGTTTCATATTCACAGAGTGGTCAAAGAGTATCGATAACTTTTTATGAAAGAACTGAGAAATTCTATTCTGCGATTCGTTTATGTAGATTTGGTTCATCTGTCATCCAATACGATATAATTCGAATGAGAGGAACAACAAAATTTACACTTATTCCCTTGATACTGTTTCTAAAGCAAATGAAATTTGTTTAAACAAAAGCCGCCCTAAATAAGGGTTCGATAGATCGGCCTACTAATCAATTCATAAAGAATAATAAGTAAACAAAACAATTTTGTGACATTTGGAAAGAAAAAAAAAAAACATTAAGATAAGAAAACGTAGGAAATCATTTACAATAAAAATTTTGTTGGGTACAAGTAATTACTAATTATAGCTAAGGATGATTTTAACACGTGAGATCCTATGGCATCAATCGTTGCATCAGAAATTTTATATTGTTTAAGTTGATTTAAAGTTTCACGTGGGATCGTGCCACGGGCACCGAACATGAGCCCAAAAACTGTCCAATGTGTAATGTGGTATTGTGCTCCAAGATGCTGACAACAAGGCTCATATATGACTTGTTTTTCACGACACACCTCTTGTGGCTGTTGCTCATGCATCTCAAAACGGATTGTGGGATCAAGAATGACACCCTTATCCTTCTGTCGATTAATTAAACAGTGTTTAAAGAAGTAAATTGATTGTCCAACAAATTTAATTTATTCTGATTTTAATGTTTCCAAATTGAGAAAATATATAAATACAGTACAACTCCAATTCCGTATAAAATCCTTCACAGAAAGAGCCCACCTCATTTGGTTCACAAAGATCGCAGCGATGCAGGTGAACTAGAAAAAGATCCATAATCATAATAGTACAGTACTACAAATAAGTACGCATTGTTATATAAAGTAACATTTACTTTAAATTAAACATTACATCTTCATACATCAAACATACAGCTTTTTTTCTTTTATGAGCTGTACTATTTTAGGACTAAAAGAGTTCCCAACAAACTCATACTTTATTTATTTATTTATTTATTTATTTATTTGTTTATTTATTTATTTATTTGTTTATTTTTATGTATTTACTTATTTGTTTGTTTATTTAATTATTTATTTATTTGTTTATTTGTTTATTTATATATATATTTATTTATTTATCTATTTATTTATTTGTTTATTTATTTGTTTATTTATTTGTTTATTTATTTATTTACTTATTTATTGTTTATTTGTTTATTTCTTTATTTGTTTATTTGTTTATTTGTTTGTTTATTTATTTGTTTATTTATTTGTTTATTTATTTGTTTATCTATTTATTTATTTATTTATTTATTTTTGTTTATTTCTTTGTTTTTTGTTTATTTATTTATTTGTTTGTTTATTTATTTATTTATTTATTCATTCATTCATTCATTCAATCATTTATTTATTTATTTATTTATTTATTTACTTATACAGAAGACAACATATAACACAGAATAATACATCAGACTACAGAATATAATTGCAACAATAGAAATAGAAATTAAATAATACAATCAATATGAAAAGAGGATATAACAACATTAACAAAATTTGAGGACCGAATGAGCAGCGCTCGTGTTCGGTCGCAGTTCAGATATATTATTAATATAAGAGGAATATAGAAAATAAAATAAAATAGGAACTAAAATTAAAATTACAGCTACAATGAAATTACATAATATAATATTAACATATAGAAGTATAATATCTTACGTGAATAAAGTAGGTAGGACAATTTATGAAAAATATATATTTCGAAATTATACAATACAAATATAATATAGGCTGAATAATTCATACATTTAGGCTATCAATTTACTTCTAGGTATTGTCGTGCCTGCAGCATAATGAATGGTGGATTTTCCATAAGATTTCTTCATTCACAATACGCCCTTTCCACATCATATGTAGGCTAAGTAATTTATTCCAGTTTGTCTTTAGAGTTTAAATTAAATTTTTAATCCAACAGGCAAAGATATTATAAATCGGGAGGAAATTTTTATCTTATACATTAATTAGGTACAGTACCTGTGATTCGTTTAAAGTTTTCGGCATCTTGAATTCGACGAATAACTTACAGTTTTTGTTGCATGCTTAAAGACGGTCGCTTCACAGACATATCTTACCGTCTATGATGTGCTTGGTGCCAGAGCCTGAACATTTCGTATGGACTGCCAAAAATCCACAAAGGGGCAAACAAATGTAAATTTATCATTTCCATAGAAATTTGATCATTTAAGACAGATGAACGTATTAAAGAGGTGGTCAACTTCACAGGTTTTATTGTACTTATTTGGTGGTTGCATAGTTCAGCTAGTATAGTGATTACCTACGGACTGGAAGATCCCGGGTTGTGGTGGTGTCCCCAGAAATCCGTTTCTGTCGGAAATAACTTTGCCCCGTCCAAGGAATTCCTAATTGCAACTCACCAGCAGGGTTTTCGGCAGAATCTGATAGTTTCACACGCGGGTGATTGCGATATCGAACTGGTTTTGAGAGGGAGACTGCAGATCCGAGCGACTGCGTCCAGATCGTGATATCTAAATCATGCTGGTGGTGATCACTCGGCGATATCGAGGAGTCTGTGAAAGTGCGGCGAACACAACTCTGTATAACACAGCACGAGGACAAGTGAACAAGAGGGTGCAGGGCTTGTCCCACGCTGTTCGCAGGACTGACTTCGTGTTTAGATTTACATTATGTTTTATTTAACGACGCTCGCAACTGCCCAGGTTATAGTCTATCAGCGTCGTCGGTGTGCCGGAATTTTGTCACGCAGGAGTTCTTTTACATGCTAGTAAATCTACTGACATGAGCCTGTCGCATTTAAGCATCCCCTTTACTGGAGTCAGACGAACAGGTAGGCCTAGTCATAACTTACATCATCATCATCATCATCATCATCATCATCAATGGCACGACAGCCCTTCATGGGCCCTGGCCTCCTTCAGAAGTTTTCACCATTCCTTCCTATCCAATCCCAAACTTCTCCAAATTCTAACACCCAAAGTCTTGATGTCATCCATCACACAGTCTTCCCATCTCAATCTCGGTCTCCCAGCCTTCCTTCTTTCCATCGGAATAAATTTAAAAACTCTCTTCGCAACTCTATCATCTTGCATTCTCACAACATGCCCGGTCCAATCCAATATTCTTATTTTTATGAATTTAACAATGTCCGGCTCATTATATAATCTGTACAGTTCGAAATTATATCTTCTTCTCCATGTTACGTTTCCTCTAACTGGTCCAAAGAGTTGCCTAAGAATCTTTCTTTCAAATGTACATAATAATGTCGCATCTGACTTCGACAATGGCCAAGTCTCAGATGCGTAAGATAGAACAGACCTTATAAGAATTTTATACGTCATAATTTTTGTATTCCTAAATATAATTTGAGATTTCATATGTCATAACTTATATCGGAAGATGTAATTTTAGGATCCATCTACGTGCCATTTAGAGTTTGTTTTCTTGTTTTGAAGAATATTACCATCTCTTATAATATTGAATGATTTTTTTCACGATCGTATTCTTCGTTGTATTTACAGCTATTATTTTTAGGCCTTCAAAGTTAGAATTCCCACACAGAAACTTGTTGCTAGGGAAACCATTCTACATAACATAAAACTGTACTGAAATAGACCATTTCAGTGCACTTATTGTTACTTAGTTACCATTACAGTAAGCCTATAGTTTTGCGAAGGCTTTGGAATAATATTGCTCTAAATTTTCAAAAATATAATCCTGCAAAAACTGTTGTACAATATACGTTTGTGAATTTCCTACTCTTTATCTTTCACCGTCTCTGCAGCTCATTTCTGGAACTCTCTACCACAACATGTCAGAGACTGTCGGACATTATCAAGTTTCAAAAATAAACTAAAATTTCACTTTTCCAATTCAGATTCCCTTCAATTATAAGCCCTTTTCGCTGCAATATTTTTGTAAAAAAATATACAGAGTGTTTCCGAAGTGGTATTACAAACTATTTTTGCTTATAACTTTCGACTCAGTCATTTCCGGACCATGGTTCCTTATCTCAAATTGATAATGTGCCCTTCGCCATCATCCCTGAAAGTTTGTAACACCATCTCGGAAACACCCTGTATATATAGTTATTTTTCTCCCTTCTTTTTGTTCACGAACACTGAACTCGCTTGATCACAAGATGAATTTATTATCGTAGCCTTTTTTCGTGGCTTTTATTTAAATTTCGTATTTTTTTATTATTTTATTACATTCCATTTTTTGTTGTATTCTCCCTTACGTTTTCCCTATTAACTATTTGCACTAACTGAGTTGCTTTTATTATATTCCAATCTTTAGATCTGTATTTCACTTTTTTTCTAGTATGATATTATTTTCATGTTATTTACTGTCGATTTTGTTATGCTATTATTTTTTGTAATATGTTAGTATTCTTTTCTTTAACTTTTCGTTAAATTTCACTGTTTCTTTGTGATCTAGTAGATTGTAAGAGAAGGCCCTATGGCCATAGCTCTGACAGTATAAATAAATAAATAAATAAATAAATAAATAAATAAATAAATAAATAAATAAATAAAGTAAATAAGTAAATAAATTAGTAAGTAAATAATAAGTAAATAAATAAATAAGTAAATAAATAAATGAATGAATAAATAAATAAATAAAGTAAATAAGTAAATAAATAAGTAAGTAAATAAATAAATAAGTAAATAAATAATAAGTAAATAAATATGTAAATAAATAAATAAGTAAATAAATAAATAATAAATAAATAAATGAATAAATAAATAGGTAAATTAATTAATTAATTAATAGATAAATAAATAAATGAATAAATAAAGGAATAAATAAATAAATGAATAAATAAATATATGAATGAATGAATGAATGAATGAATGAATAAATAAATCTTAGAAATTTAAAAATTCGCTCTGCTAGTTTTTAAAACATTTCTTCGATTTTGTAAAAAAAAAAAATACTTCCCAACCTTGTATCGTAATAGCCTATACTATTACAAACTGTCTAAAATAACAAGATAGCGGTCGGTAAAACATTTAATGAGAATGGTAGACGATGAAATATTGTTTCAGAGAAAGTATTACAAGAAGAAGGCAAGAGAAGGTCTAAACTACGATGAATTGACGAAGTGACTAATGATGTAACAACTTTAAAATGAGTAATTGAAGAGTGGCTCCAATTGTGCAAGACAGATGGAAGAATCTTGTAGAGGAGACCCAGGCCAGCAATGTGTTGCAGAGCCGATGTTGATGATGATGACAATGATAATGATGATGATGACTAATGTCATCGCCACCATATCAATTATATCATCACCTCCGCCGTCACTTTCTTGACAATTACTATTAACAATGCCATCATTAACTCCGCCATTACCACAATCTGTACTACCATCACCACCACTAGTAACACAACACCGCCACTTCACCATTGGCACCAACATCATCACCAATAATCATCGCCATTACCACCACAATCACCACAACTACCGCTGCCTGGTGCCCCGGCAGTATCCTTCACAGTCGATTGAGTCGGGGTTGTGTGTTTCCAGCATTTCATGAATTCGTGGCCGAGCAGGCAAAGAAACCGACTGGCTTGGATTATCAGCGCGAAATCAGCACCACAAATTACCAACACCTGTATTACCAGCACGCCGGCCTGGCCGCGCCGAGCGCCACGCCCCCAGATTGTCGTGCCGATGCGGTGCCAATAAATTATCAACTGATAAACCCCACAACTAAACACCTCATTGTCGGTGTGGAGGTTATTAACATGTTGGATTACTGCTATCGGCTCCATCAGGCAGCCTGGACAAAGGAAATGCTCTAAACTAATTTAACTGTCGAGACTTGCTGCGAAACGGGAAGGTTTACTAAGAGCACATAGCTACTTCCTTTCTTCTTGATTCCTTCATTACTTTAAGGCCCGTAACACATTACATTGAGGATCAAATAAGTGTAGTTCCTAAAAGTTCCTTTTGGCTGTCTCTTCAGTGTTGCCAACTAATACCAGTTATCACCAATGAGGGAAAAATCACAATGCTGTGTACTGAAATAATAATAATAATAATAATAATAATAATAATAATAATAATAATAATAATCAGTGCTTTTTTTCTGGAAAAAAGTTTACCGGAACTCTATCACTCGATCACATTATACAACAAAAACGTAGGTTTAAAAATATTGTAAATTTATTCCAACTCAATAATGTAATTTTATTATCTCAACAATAATTATCACTCTCTACAATTTAATTTCACTCCCGTCAACAATGGGATTTGCTCTCCGCACAGCAACACAGCGTTCGTTAGTGCACTCCACAGACGACAATGACAATTTACTTGGACTATTACGAACAACAATGAACTGTTAATCTTAACTAATATTCACAAAGCACTATTTACAACACAGAACTGTCAGTTCTCAGTTCACAGCTCGTTTGTCTTGGCTAGTTCTTCTAGCTCAGTCACTCGCGTTCACAGAATCTCGAACCCCAGACCTTCAGAGACGATCCGCTGCACTTCGAACTCAGGTCCCCCAACTGCGGTCCACTGCACTCGAACTCCGGGCTTCAGGCTCCACAGTTACGGACACAACTCAAGTCGCGCTCTGGTCTCGAAGCTGGCTTCACTGCTACACAAGACTAACTCGCTTACTGTCCAAAACTGCCTGTACAACACTGGCTTACTGACGGGCTGAAAGAATGCTCAAGTTCGCTCGCGTTTCTTCTTTTATAGCTAAACCATAGTTACGAGAAATTTCTACGGGTGTCCTCTCGAATTATCTGGATATCTCCATTTCGACGGACTTCTGGACGATTTGGGAGGGTCCGTCCCCCTTCACTCCGCACGTAGCAGTTTTCTTCCTTCCT
Organism: Periplaneta americana; assembly: GCA_025594305.2. NCBI lineage: Eukaryota > Metazoa > Arthropoda > Insecta > Blattodea > Blattidae > Periplaneta > Periplaneta americana. The sequence goes on from JAJSOF020000033.1 coordinate 11,741,255, forward strand.
CACTCGGCAGTAGCAGATGCGCGCGCAACCTCCCCTCGCCGCGTTGCCGTAATACACCCCCTCTGCCCTCTCAGCATGCAGATGCTCCCCGTACCAGCGTTTCGTCTGCCGCGCGCCCTGTCGGACACGAGTTCGAACCCCGGTGCAGCTGTCACAATATTATACTTGTTTTTTTTTGAAAGATGGGACATGAAAGTTAAGCGGCCGAACTTGGAACTACAGTGCCATGTTGCCAATATTGACTACCACGCTGCCAGCTGATGGAAGCCAGCAATTGTCGTGAAGATGGCTGACGTTAAAACATTCATTGACAATTCATGCGGAGGTAAGAAAACAATACAAAAATCGACAGGTAATCAAAGACGAAACGTACCAATGCTAACATTGTGTGCACAATAAATGTCGCCAAGAGAGCTATTGAGCACTCGCCACGGGGAAGTGTAAGTTTGGCAACTTAACCGTTGTTACCATAGCAACAGGCCTACCACGCTATGTGACATTCAGTTGTTTTTCCGATCGCAACGCTCCTGTCATGTCCCATCTTTCAAAAAAACAGGTATAGGCCTACATACCATTACTACAATAAGTTCCAAACGGAGGTCATCGATTTTAAGCATAACGGAAATTTTGCGATTTCGAGCTATAGTTTCAGGATCAATAACGGAAGAGGCAGCACTAGATTGCATGAGTTACTTTTGCACCAACGATAATAATGAGAAAATGTAAACTCTTGGACTCGGCAGTGGCGGCAATTTTAATTTTCAATTTCGCTTATAAATACCGGTATATCTCGTTGGAATTTGTAATGGCAAAAAGTTTACCGAAATGCGTTCCGGACCATTCCGGCTGAAAAAAGCGTTGATGATAATAATAATAATAATAATAATAATAATAATAATAATAATAATAATAATAATACTTACTTACAAATGGCTTTTAAGCAACCCGCAGGTTCATCGTCGCCCTCACATAAGCCCGCCATCGGTCCCTATCCTGAGCAAGATTAATCGAGTCTCTATCATCATATCCTACCGCCCTCAAGTCCATTTTAATATTATCCTCCCATCTACGTCTCGGTCTCGCCAAAGGTCTTTTTCCCTCCGGCCTTCCAACTAACACTCTATATGCATTTCTGGATTCGCCCATACGTGCTACATGCCCTGTCCATCTCAAACGAATGGATTTAATGTTCCTAATTATGTCAGGTGAAGAATACAATGCATGCAGTTCTGCGTTGTGTAACTTTCTTCATTCTCCTGTAACTTCATCCCTCTTAGCCCTAAATATTTTCTCAAACACCCTTAACCTATGTTCCTCTCTCAAAGTGAGAGTCCAAGTTTCACAACCATACAGAGCAACCGGTAATATAACTATTTTATAAATTCTAACTTTCAGATTTTTTTGACAGCAGACTAGATAACAAAAGCTTCTCAACCGAATAATAACAGGCATTTCCCATATTTATTCTGCTTTTAATTTCCTCCCGAGTGTCATTTATATTTGTCACTGTTGCTCCCAGGTATTTAAATTTTTCCATCTCTTCGAAGGATAAATCTCCAATTTTTATATTTCCATTTCGTACAATATTCTGGTCACGAGACATAATCATATACTTTGTCTTTTCGGGATTTACTTCCAAATCTATTGCTTTACTTGCTTCAAGTAAAATTTCCGTGTTTTTTCTACTCGTTTGTGGAATTTCTTCTAACATATGTAACCGCTGATGTAATCTGTTCAATTCCAAACCCTCTCTGTTATCCTGAACTTTCCTAATGGCATATTCTAGAGCAAAGTTAAAAAGTAAAGGTGATAGTGCATCTCCTTGCTTTAGCCCACAGTGAATTGGAAACGCATCTGACAGAAATTGACCTATACGAACTCTGCTGTACGTTTCACTGAGGCACATTTTATTTAATCGTACTAGTTTCTTGGGAATACCAAATTCAATAAGAATGTTATATAAAACTTCTCTCTTAACCGAGTCATATGCCTTTTTGAAGTCTATGAATAACTGATGTACTGTACCCTTATACTCCCATTTTTTCTCCAATATCTGTCGAATTAAAAAAATCTGATCAATAGTCGATCTATTACGCTTAAAACACACTGATGATTCCCAATAATTTCATCTACATTTGGAGTTAATCTTCTCAAAAGAATTTTGGACAAAATTTTGTGCGACGTCAACAAAAACACGTAGGTCTATTATTAAATATAGTTGATTGTAATATGTGTGTTGTTTTTTTTTCTGTTTGAAGACGGTACGTATAGCGTCCTTCGCATATTCCTACAAGCGTTGTCCACTATGTTTCTTACTAACATTGTGTGTATGGACCTGTATGCGTCAAGTGGCCCATGCTGTACAGGCAATACAGACAAGCATGCTTACGGACTCAGTTCCCTTTCCGGAACCCAGAATAATGAAACGAAGAGGCCTTGAAACAGACGTTAACGTCAGCCAGGATTTACAACGGGAGTCGCCCGCCCACCAGCGTCTTCATTAGAACGGCGTCCCAGTCAAGGGGACTCGCTTCACACCCCGTCATATGTCCATTTTTATTCACACTTTAACTACTTTCTATTATTTTAATAGTTTCTTCAAGCTTTTCCTATTACTTCCTTGAATTTCCACATTATCTGTTTCTCTTATTTTTACTTGGTTATTTAACGACGCTATATCAACTATTAGGTCATTCAGCGCCGATGGAATTGATGATAGCGAGATGAGGCCGAGGATTCGCCATAGATTATCTGACATTTACTCAAGCGGGAATCGAACCCATGCCAGAGCACAACTTCGGATCAGCAGACGAATGCGATACTGCCTGAGCTACACCGGTGGCTATATGTTTCTTTAACTCTTTTCCATTTTCTATAACATCAAAAAAGTTGTTTTTGATTTGCCGTTTTCTCTCTGTGTTGTTCACGTACAGCGAGGAAAGTTGCAAAATTTAATCAGTCAAAATATCATTTACGACGCCAACTAGCTTATACCATGTTTATGAGAAATCACCAACGTCTGCAGGAACGATCGTCTGCAACCAAACTTCAAAAGGATGACCTTGAGTTCGATTCTAGCTGGTTGCACTGACTAATATATCTATGTTTGTAGCTACTAAACAGAATGTTATCGAACATAGGTTCCTATATGAAAGTTGTTCATAATTGTCTCCTCTGTCATCCCTAAAAGTTTGTAACATAGTCACTGAATCACCTTGTATATAATACCAAAAATCGTGACGTTTTTGACCTACCAAATGTAGATTAATTAAAACAATGAATAATTATTTTATTATGTTTTTAAAAATTGCAAATAAATTTCCCTTTGATGCTTTTAATCTGTAAAGGAAGTCCTTTAACAGACTTCTCTCTATTGGTTCATGAACAAACCTTTTTTGATATGAGTAAGTTTTTTAATACTAATGTTGATTAGTGTTTTTGGTATGATTTTAATGTCTTTTATGCCTTCTACTTGTTTACTTTATAATTCTGATTATAGGTATCTTAATATTGATTTTGTCGATTGCAGATATTTGTTCTCACTGACTGTAATGATATTCAATAAATTCAATACATTTATCATTAAGTGACGTCACAGCTACCTTGTCAATATCCAGTTAAATGCAGGTAATGTTGATTGCTTATTAGATAACGCTCGCCAATTAATCACTTGCAAGTAGATAAACTTAACATTCGACAGATGGCAGAACGTGTTCGCTTTGTCATAAGTGGCATCTAGCGAAGAATTTTTGAACTTCGTGTTACGCTAAAAATGTGTAGCTTTATTTATTTCTGTAGGTTATTTTACGACGCTTTATCAACATCTTAGGTTATTTAGCGTCTGAATGAGATGAAGGTGATAATGCCGGTGAAATGAGTCCGGGGTCCAACACCGAACGTTACCCAGCATTTGCTCATTGAGGGAAAACCCCGGAAAAACCTCAACCAGGTAATTTGCCCCAACCTGTTTCGCGGCTAGACGCGCTAACCGTTACTCCACAGGTGTGGACCTAAAAATGTATATCATTTCATGAGTTGTACATCGAACAATGACATTTATTTATTTTTTTACAGTTTTCTTCTATATTTCGTAAAATAAATTTTAAAATGAGGCAGTACTAGTACAGGTTAAACATTTTGCTAAGAGAAGTAAATTTTTAGAAATGGAAATATTTTTCCTTTTCGGTTGCGAATTCATTAGGTGCCGAAACGCCACAGGTTACAACAGAGAAGATGCCAAAAGAAGCTGAGAAAGCTTTATTGTTCATGGATTTTAGCATATTTTGTCATATAATACACATTTGCTTCGAGTAAGTGAACCTTTCGAGCAAAATCTACCTACCATATTTTAACACATCTTCGTTATTACAACTACTGCAACTACTTTTTTTTTTTACTTGGTTATTTAACTTCGATGAAATTGGTGATAGGGAGATGGTATTTGGCGAGTTGAGATCGAGAATTCGCCATAGATTACCTGACATTTTTGCCTTACGGTTGGGCAAAACCTCAGAGAAAACCCAACCAAGTAATCAGCCCAAGCTGGAATCGAACCCGCACAACTCTGGATCGGCAGGCAAGCGCTTAGCCGACTGAGCTACACCGGTGGCTACTGCAGCTACTACCCTAGCCTTGTTTTTGTCTTCCTTTCTTTTCAGCACATGCCTGTTCTGTTCTTTCTGTCTACCTCTATTTCTTCACCTGATTATTTTCTTTCTTTCTCCTAATTACCTCCTCATTATGTCACGCACTCCTCGCTGCAGTTAGTGTACTGGGTCTCCTTGACGGGGCACGCCGCTGCTCGTCTGACTTCTTTATTTCAGACCGTCCCGTGCTGGTGTGAAGTCGTGTCTAATGTGGTCTGCCCTGTAATTAACGGGCATTTATAATACAAATTTGATTTACTCTGCAATAAATTCGTAAACTCTGCCCATTAGCATGGAGGGATCGGACGGGCCGCTCTCGTTTATTGACGTCGAATCAACTGCAGTCGGCTTTGTATTCAATTCTCTGTATAGTCGTTCAACAAGATTCGTAATTGTACATTTCACGGTTCAAATCTTGTTTCAACACGTTCTCTGTCTATCAGGAATTCATATCATAAAATTCCATACGCATGCGTCATTGTGGTAACACTAGGTAGCGTATTGGTTAAGGCTCTACTGTACAAAGCTGAAGGTCCCGAATTCGATTCCCAATGGAGTCACAGATTTTTTTCAATTGACCGGATTCTTCCAGCTGCACTAAGGCCCTGGGGACTACTCAGTTCCTAATATGGGCGTAACTCAGAAGGTAGCGCGTTTGCCTGTTGATCTGGAGCTGCGCTCGGGCCTGGGTTCGATTCCTGCTTGGGCTGTTTACCTGGCTGGGTTCATCCGAGGTTTTTCCCCAATCGTATGGCAATATTCAGGTTATCTATGGCGAATCTTTGGCCTCATCTCATCAAATATAATCTTGTTATCACAAATCCCATCGACGCTAAGTAATCTAGTAGTTGATACAGCGTCGTTAAATAATAAACAAACAAAAAACACACACATAAATGAGTAGGATTACTAGGATATTTTTCTTAGGGGTAAAGGCGACAAACACTAGAATTAACATGCCTACTGCTATTCAGTCAATCTAAGAGGGATAGTAAGCACGAGTGCGCGTCCCTGCAAGAGTTCTTGGGACTCATCTTAACATTTATGTGAGCTCCTAGCCCAAAGGTCATTTGTCTCACTTCGTTCACACTGACACTCTTGATGGACTTGAGTATTATAAATTTTATAGGGAGTTTTGTTGTTGTTAAGTCAACTGTCTGAAGACAGGTATAAATCTCATAAGTGATGCCAACATGGCACCACCTATGAGGCAACTAGGCCAGAAGATAATGTGGTAGGGCGAGCAATTCCTTTCCCCCTCCATTGCATACATTGCCGATTAGCTAAAGGCTGAAAATACTGTAAACTACCAGCATAAAGAAAAGTAAGACTAGCTATGACTGAAATTTCAGGAATTAGGCAAAAATACTCCTAATTTTCTACATAAAAATGCCTACTTCTTCTTCTATCAGAAAATTGTAACAATCCATTTATTCCGTCCCTTTTTAAGTCCCTAGCGGACATTTTTAAAACGTATGCCCAATGTATTTAAAGATCCAGTAGGCCTATACGCATCCCTGTTGTCCAAGTTCTTTAATTTTCATTATTTATTTATTTATTTATTTATTTATTTATTTAGTTTATTTATTTATTTATTTATTGTTACATTGTGTTTATTAATTTTTATTTTTATTTACTTACTTATTTAATTACGTGTTTATTTATTTATTTGATTATTTATTTAATTATTTACTTAGATTTATGTTTCTTGTTTATTTACTTTTTGTTTAATAGTTTTTATTTGTATTTACTTATTTAATTATTTGTTTGTTTATTTATTTATTTACTTATTCATTTAGTCATTCATTTATTTTTCATTTATTGATTGCTTAATTTATTTATTTATTTATTTATTTACTTATTTATTTATTAATTGTTTATTTTTGTTTATTCATTTATTTACTCCTTCATTCAATCGTTTATTTATTCATTTTATTTATCCATTTATTTTATTTATTTATTTATTTATCTACCTATTTATTTATTTACTTATTTATTTATTAGTTACTTTTTTATTTACTTATTTACTTATTCATTTATTATTTATTTCTTTATTTTTGTTTATTCATGTATTTACTCCTTCATTGAATCGTTTATTCATTCATTTTATTTATCTATTTATTTTATTTATTTATTTATTTATTCGTTACTTATTTATTTATTTACTTATTTTATTTATTTATTTATTTATTTATTTGTTTATTTTTTATTTATTTCTTTATTTATTTATTTATTTATTTATTTATTTATTTTATTTATTTATTTTTATTTATTAATTACATTTGTTATTAATATCGTTCTTTAGTTATTCAACAACTTGAATCTTTTCCCTCGTATGAGATGGGCTCGTCCTATGCTTTCATATTTTTTAAGAATATTCCGCTCTTATGTTATGAACTCGTATTGTACTTTTATTTTCCTTCAGTACGTGACGTCATTGCCCCCTGTTACATAGTCCGGCAGCAATACTGCAAATTCGCTATTATCTTTTCACTGCCTTCCATTTCTGCTTCCTGATACACATAAAAGTGTCATTTAACCCGTCGATATCTCTAATAAAGTCGTAACATCAAAAACTAAAATAGAAAGTATTTACAACCAAGTCATTGACAGTGATTTTGCTTCTTTTTTTAACATTGAGGCTTACAAACTGCCTGGAAATGAACACCGTCCAGCAGTTTGGAGAAGAAGCTTCACAAAGGCATACGGGAGGATGGCTCACCATAACAGCTTTCTTCAGTGTGTGACCGGTGAGGTCACAGGTCATTATCTCCACTCTCTTCAGAAAAATCGTGCAGTTTGTTTTGTCCCCTTCTCTTTGGAAGTGACCACATTAAGTCCTTGAACAGGAGACCTCCCGCAGTCCACTCTCTTTGCCTAGAGGCTGAATTACAAGGAAGAAACTAGAAAAATACGCTAAACTCAACAAGTGGAGGAAGAGTACTGTTGATAAATAATCGTTTAACAAAAGTAGTAATTTAATAATTTCGCCTTCTTCATAGTTTAACTTAGGACTTGAAATCTCCAGTCAGCTTTCGTAAGCAGTCATAACTTCCTTGCAATTCTGTATGCAGACATTTTAACCACACGATAGTGTCTTTATTTTCTAACGTTGATAGATAAAATTATAATGCAGAGGAGTGAAGAGATAGCGAGGCAGGAAATGTCTAGTGGTTTAAATAGTTTAAAATCATTAATTGATTACAAAGAAATGAAAATCATATGGGAACAGGAAGAATATATAAAAGTTAACAATAGGCCTATGGAAGAAAGGATGAGAGTATCGTGATGGAGATTGGGAATTTGGAGGTTAAAAAATAGAAGAGGAGAATAGGAAAAGATGTATGTAGGCTATGTATGTATGTGTACGTATTTATTCACATTGCAAATGGGTAAATACCCGGTAGCAGTGGCAACTAATTATACTCAATAGTGACAATTAATAATAAACACAATTAATAAAAAAATGCAATTATTAATCATACTAATAATAATTAATAGTAGTAGTAATAACAATAATAATAATAATAATAATAATAATAATAATAATAATAATAATAATAATCATCATCATCATCATCATCATAATAATAACAGGGAGTATCCTAAATTAATAAATCACTATCACTTAAAATAACATTTAAAGTAAAATCTAATTTGTATCTTAACCCTAAGTTCGAACTAAAACCCACGAGTATGATATGTTCATACCTGCACAAGTACCTTTCAGCACTACACTCATTTCGCTTTCAACTCACTCACTGCACTGGAACTACGACACATTTCACTGATTCTATCCTGATTTCACTAACACTTCAAAAACATTTCGCTGTTCAAATCTTTGCATTACCACTATAAACTATAAAACTTCACTGACACAAACACACTTCACTTACACAACATACTTCACTGACACAACACACTTCTTCACTGATACAACACTTCAAATAACAAAATATCAATTACATCCTTTAAATAGTGTGTATAATATACTACCAAATTGGAGATTTATCCTTCGAAGAGGTGGAAAAATTCAAATACCTTGGAGCAACAGTAACAAATATAAATGACACTCGGGAGGAAATTAAACGCAGAATAAATATGGGAAATGCGTGTTATTATTCGGTTGAGAAGCTCTTATCATCCAGTCTGCTGTCCAAAAATCTGAAAGTTAGAATTTATAAAACAGTTATATTACCGGTTGTTCTGTATGGTTGTGAAACTTGGACTCTCAATCTGAGAGAGGAACATAGGTTAAGGGTGTTTGAGAATAAGATGCTTAGGAAAATATTTGGAGCTAAGCGGGATGAAGTTACAGGAGAATGGAGAAAGTTACACAACACAGAACTGCACGCATTGTATTCTTCACCTGACATAATTAGGAACATTAAATCCAGACGTTTGAGATGGGCAGGGCATGTAGCACGTATGGGCGAATCCAGAAATGCATATAGAGTGTTAGTTGGGAGACCGGAGGGAAAAAGACCTTTAGGGAGGCCGAGATGTAGATGGGAGGATAATATTAAAATGGATTTGAGGGAGGTGGGGTATGATGATAGAGACTGGATTAATCTTGCACAGGATAGGGATCGATGGCGGGCTTATGTGAGGGCGGCAATGAACCTTCGGGTTCCTTAAAAGCCATTTGTAAGTAAGTAAGTAAGTAAATATACTACCGTCTATTAGTAAAGTCCTTAAGCCTACTTTTAAATACATTTTTGGTTATTGGTAAAGCCTTTAGTAAGTGTGGAGATAAAGCATTTCAGTCCCTGATAGTAACTTATACTGTATCCTTTGTATAATCAAAAAGAAGACGCGAAACACATTCTACTATCTGGCCAGAAAATGAAAGAACAACAAAAAATATTTATTGAGGAGCTATTACTAAAACTAAATGTAGAAATAGCGTATAGGAAATTATATAGAACGGTAAATGGAGGTAAATGATTATTGGTTGTAGGGCTGGCTGAAGGACAGTGTTCTTGAGAAAACCTACGGCAATTGATGAGTTGAAGGACTCCATCGCATACACCCAGCTGGTCTACAAACATGGCTACGATCAACACTAGGATCGATGATTCCCAGAATAGTTACCAATAGTTTAAAATGCCCTAGTTTATTTGCTTATCATTTATGTAATGCATGTGATAGCTATCTTGTTTCCTGTCTCTGTGCTGTTGTGATTTCTTTGTAGTGCTGTGAGCTTATACATGCTAACTGCACACTTGCATGTAGAATGAAATGCATATAAAATTTCATGTTACATGCAAGAAATATTTTAATTATTCTATCATAAATTTACGTTCTTCAAACTGAGTTTAGGCTCTCTTTTTCTCTGTATTAATCGCCTTGAGAGTTTTGAACAAAAATATAACCTCATTATAGTAACAGAGCAAGCGTTTTGCATTTACTTAAATTTGTCAAGAAATGCAGACTTTATGACCACATCGCATTTTTTCGCGTACAAAAAAGTGTGTCCTGGAAGTAATTTATAAACACGGTTCCTATGGCGAGATGGTGCTTATATTGTGGGGTAACTTGATTGCTAAGAGAATAGCTGCTATGTTTATGAGAAACCTATACAGAGTTTCAAATTCTGATACTTTTAATGAGAGTCTTTAGGTTTCGATGCCCGGTCACATTGGTAGAAGTGCTTTGTCCGTGGTTGTCTTGTGTTTCCGGTAGGCGGATGTTCCCCACCGTGAAGGTGCGACTGAGCGGACTCGAACCGGCGGCCTCCTACATCGTGTTCCTGGACATCGTGCCGGTCGATGACAAACGCTACAGATACGTCTATCACAGGCAAGTGTATTACTACAGGTAACTGTACAAGCTACTACAGGCAAGTGTATTACTACTGGTAACTGTACTAGCTACTACAGGCAAGTTATCACCACAGGCAAATGTAGGCCTACTACTACAGGCACGTGTTCTAATGTAGGCAAGTATATTGCCACAGGTAACTGCACTAACCACTACAGGTATACTACTAGCTACTACAGGCATACTACTACAAGCGTGTGTTATAATGGAGACAAGTGTATTACTACAGGTAATTGTACTGGCTACTACAGGCAAGTGTAAGCCTACTACTACAGGCAGTTCTAATGGAGGCAAGTGTATTACTACAGGCTAGTACTACTATAGGCAAATTTATTACTACAGGCAAGTGCACTACTACAGGCAGGTACACTACTACAGGCAAGTACACTACAACAGACAAGTGTGATACTACACGCAAAGGCAAGTACTATTACAAGCAAGTGTGCTACTACAGGCAAGTATACTATTACAGATCAGTGTTGTAATACAGACAAGTATACTACAGGTACGTGTACTATTGAAAACAAGTTTACTTCTAAAACAAGAGTACTGTACAAGCAAATGTTCTACTGCAGATGATTGTACTATAGGTAATTATATTATTACAGGAAAGTGTTCTACTACAGACGATTGTACTGTAGAAAAGGATATTATTACAGGAAAGTGTTAAAATACAGACGATTGTACTGTACGGAAGAATATTACTACAGGAAAGTGTTCCACTACAGACAATTGTACTGTAGGGGAGTATATTACTACAGGAAAGTGTTAAAATACAGACGATTGTACTATAGGGAAGTATATTACTACAGGAAAGAGTTCTACTACAGACGATTGTACTGTAGGGAAGTATATTATTACAGGAAAGTGTTCTACTACAGACGATTGTACTGTAGGGAAGTATATTACTACAGGAAAGTGTTAAAATACAGACGATTGTACTGTAGGGAAGTACATTACTACAGAAAATTGTTTACTACAGAGGAAGTACATTACTACAGGAAAGTGTTCTACTACAGACGATTGTACTATAGGGAAGTATATTACTATAAGAAAGTGTTCTACTACAGACGGTTGTACTATAGGGAAGTATATTAATACAGGAAAGTTTTCTACTACAGACGATTGTACTGTAGGGAAGTATATTAATACAGGAAAGTGTTAAAATACAGACGATTGTACTGTAGGGAAGTATATTACTACAGGAAAGTGTTCTACTACAGACAGTTGCACTATAGGAAGTATATTACTATAGGAAAGTGTTCTACTGCAGACGATTGTACTGTAGGGAAGTATATTACTGCAGGAAAGTGTTAAAATACAGACGATTGTACTGTAGGGAAGTATATTACTACAGGAAAGTGTTCTACTATAGACGGTTGTACTGTAGGAAAGTATATTACTACAGGAAAGTGTTCTACTACAGACGGTTGTACTATAGGGAAGTATATTACTACAGGAAAGTGTTCTACTACAGACGATTGTACTGTAGGGAAGTATATTACTACAGGAAATTGTTCTACTACAGACGGTTTTACTGTAGGGAAGTATATTACTACAGGAAAGTGTTCTACTACAGACGGTTGTACTATAGGGAAGTATATTACTATAAGAAAGTGTTCTACTACAGACGGTTTTACTATAGGGAAGTATATTACTACAGGAAAGTGTTCTACTACAGACGATTGTTCTGTAGGGAAGTATATTACTACAGGAAAGTGTTCTACTACAGACGATTGTACAGTAGGGAAGTATATTACTACAGGAAAGTGTTCTACTACAGACGGTTGTACTGTAGGGAAGTATATTACTACAGGAAAGTGTTCTACTACAGACGATTGTACTCTAGGGAAGTATATTACTACAGGAAAGTGTTCTACTACAGACGGTTGTACTGTAGGAAAGTATATGACTACAGGAAAGTGTTCTACTACAGACGATTGTACTATAGGGAAGTATATTACTACAGGAAAGTGTTAAAATACAGACGATTGTACTGTAGGGAAGTACATTACTACAGAAAATTGTTCTACTACAGACGGTTGTACTGTAGGGAAGTACATTACTACAGGAAAGTGTTCTACTAAAGACGATTGTACTATAGGGAAGTATATTACTATAGGAAAGTGTTCCACCACAGACGGTTGTACTATAGCGAAGTATATTACTACAGGAAAGTGTTCTACTACAGACGATTGTACTGTAGGGAAGTATATTAATACAGGAAAGTGTTCTACTACAGACGATTGTACTGTAGGGAAGTATATTACTACAGGAAAGTGTTCTACTACAGACAGTTGCACTATAGGGAAGTATATTATTATAGGAAAGTGTTCTACTGCAGACGATTGTACTGTAGGGAAGTATATTACTGCAGGAAAGTGTTAAAATACAGACGATTGTACTGTATGGAAGTGTATTACTTCAGGAAAGTGTTCTACTACAGACGATTGTACTGTAGGGAAGTATATTACTACAGGAAAGTGTTCTTCTACAGACGATTGTACTGTAGGGAAGTATGTTACTACAGGAAAGTGTTCTATAAAGACGATTGTACTGTAGGGAAGTATATTACTACAGGAAAGTGTTCTACTACAGACGATTGTACTGTAGGGAAGTATATTACTACAGGAAAGTGTTCTACTACAGACGATTGTACTGTAGGGAAGTATGTTACTACAGGAAAGTGTTCTACTACAGACGATTGTATAGGGAAGTATGTACAGGAAAGTGTTCTACTACAGACAGTTGTACTGTAGGAAAGTATATGACTACAGGAAAGTGTTCTACTACAGACGATTGTACTATAGGGAAGTATATTACTACAGGAAAGTGTTAAAATACAGACGATTGTACTGTAGGGAAGTACATTACTACAGAAAATTGTTCTACTACAGACGGTTGGTAGGGAAAGGAAAGTGTTCTACTACAGACGATTGTACTATAGGAAGTATATTACTATAGGAAAGTGTTCCACCACAGACGGTTGTACTATAGGAAGTATATTACTACAGGAAAGTGTTCTACTACAGACGATTGTACTGTAGGGAAGTATATTAATACAGGAAAGTGTTCTACTACAGACGATTGTACTGTAGGGAAGTATATTACTACAGGAAAGTGTTCTACTACAGACAGTTGCACTATAGGGAAGTATATTACTATAGTGTTCTACTGCAGACGATTGTATTGTAGGGAAGTATATTACTGCAGGAAAGTGTTAAAATACAGACGATTGTACTGTATGGAAGTGTATTACTTCAGGAAAGTGTTCTACTACAGACGATTGTACTGTAGGGAAGTATATTACTACAGGAAAGTGTTCTTCTACAGACGATTGTACTGTAGGGAAGTATGTTACTACAGGAAAGTGTTCTATAAAGACGATTGTACTGTAGGGAAGTATATTACTACAGGAAAGTGTTCTATACAGACAATTGTACTGTAGGGATTTACAGGAAAGTGTTCTACTGCAGACGATTGTACTGTAGGGAAGTATATTACTACAGGAAAGTGTTCTACTGCAGACGATTGTACTGTAGGGAAGTATATTACTACAGGAAAGTGTTCTACTACAGACGATTGTACTGTAGGGAAGTATATTAATACAGGAAAGTGTTCTACTACAGACGATTGTACTGTAGGGAAGTATATTACTACAGGAAAGTGTTCTACTACAGACGATTGTACTGTAGGGAAGTATATTAATACAGGAAAGTGTTCTACTACAGACGATTGTACTATAGGGAAGTATATTACTACAGGAAAGTGTTCTACTGCAGACGATAGTAAAAATATACTTGGCGATATTATTGGTTTCCCATGCTGATATAGAAAGGGACACATGACAAGAATGACTGTAAGATTCTCTAATTAATAATGCACATGAAATATACTTAACCCTTAAATTTACAATGTATCCTATAGCACACAAGGAGTTAATAGGCTATATGTTATATTTTAATAGAAGAATAGAAAAGAATTTGTAGGAAATAGTAATATGCGTTACAAGAGCGGTATGTTGAAGTTTTCATGTTCGAGGAAAAGTTTGAAAAAGCGAAACGTAGTTGAGCTCTTTTAATTTCCGAGAATTGAAAGAAAACATACCGCTCGTGTATCGTACATTATTTTGTGCGAAGATTGTTTATTACATACCTGAAAGAGGAATTTCTAATTAGTTGCAATGAAATCTCCATCTTGGTTTATGTTCAATGACGGCAATTTTGGAAAACAAAAATTTCTATCTTCAACATTGTTGCTTCAAAATATTTTCTGTGTTTACTATACTCCAGCAGGCCGTGATATACGTCTGTCTTTTTTTTCCCCCCAGTCCATAAATGCGAACTTAAAACAAACAGCTTCCTTAATGTTACATGCATCACGAAATGCAGTAACTTTAGTGGAGTTGTAGAGTTTACTTAATTTTTGCAAATATTTAAAAACAATAATTAACAGTGCAATTTAGGTGAAATTGCAGTGGTAAGTTTCCAATTTATAATTAATACTATATTGAACGTCTCTAAAAATAATATGTTAAAAGTCTAAAGCAGTAAAATGAATATGTCACTTAAGCGGTAAGAAGAGGGAAATTGTTATGTGTGTTAGGTTGGGAATACTGAATGTGGAATTTTAGACTTACCGCGGGTTGGTTTTGTGCGGAAACCAAGCAAATACGCACGATCTCGCACAAATTAAGTTTAATCAAAATTTTACAATACTGTACAACATATAAATGGACATTGCGATAGTTGTTTTCTTTACAGTCCGACAAGGTTTAATAAACTAGTGTGAGAAATGAAGTTTTGCCAATTTAAGAGTTAACAGTGATTTCTTATGTGGGTTTAGTATTATCACGATTTCGTGTCGTAGCAATCACATAATTATAGTTAACATAGTTGTGTTAACGCCACATGACTGTAAGGTAGCCTACGGTTCCAGCATATTGACTGGTTGAGCATCTTGTTGTTAATTCGATGCTACTCGACTTCTGTGCTAGGTGCAGGGAAGCCGCTGCCCTTGAGAAGAAGGTGAATGCCAGACATTCCCCCACAAAGGGTTGTTCTTAATTTGGGGTGCGGCGGTGCCAACTGTTGCACTCTGTGTTCTTAACAGCTCAATAAGTTGCGATGATTAACGTGCTGAGACCGCTATTAGCGTGGCATGACGGTTATCGCGATCCCCGGGGGGCCCGCGCCCCACAGCCAAGGTCACGCGCGCCACAGTCCCACACCGACCGGTACGAGCCGCTGATGAACCCTTCCTGATGATCACAGCATGTTGCATTACCCACAACCGGAACAACATATTATTTATTTATTTATTTATTTATTTATGCATTTATTTGCATTTACTTATTTATTTATTTTATGCATTTATTTATTTATTTATTTATGCATTTACTTATTTATTTATTTATTTATGCTAGTTATTTATTTATTTATTTATTCATTTGCTTATTTACTAGTTATTTATGTATTTACTTATTTATATTTATTTATTTATTTATTTATTTACCTATTTATTTATTTATTTATTTACATTTATTTATTTATTTACTAGTTATTTTTATTTATTTATTTATTTATTTACCTAGTTATTTATTTATTTATTTATTTATTTATTTATTTATTTATTTATTTATTTACCTCACTTATTTATTTATTTATTTATTTACTAGTTATTTATTTATTTATTTATTTACTATTTATTTACCTTATTTTTATTTATTTATTTATTTTTAATTATTTTTTGTCACGTTTATTTATTTATTTACTATTTATTTACCTAGTTATTAATTTATTTACTATTTATTTACCCAGTTATTTATTTATTTACTTATTTATTTACCTAGTTATTTATTTATTTATTTATTCATTATTTACTTATTTATTTATCTAGTTATATATATATTTATTTATTTATTTATCTAGTTATTTATTTATTATTTACTTATTTATTTATCTTTTATTTATTTATTTATTATTTATTTATTTATCTAGTTATTTATTTATTTAGTTATTTTTGTGTTTATTTATTTATTTATTCATTCGTTTATTTATTTAAATATTTATTCATTGATTGATATATTTATTTATCTAGTTATTTATTAATTGATTCACTGATTTATCTTATTTATTTATCCGTTTATTTGTATATGTAGCTTACCTCGTTACTGTTCATTCATTCAAGTGTTCATTCATTCATTCATTTCGTTTTTTCGTTCATTTACTTAACATTGAGTCAGTTGTTCGTTCAGTTAATATTTATTTATTATGTAATTATTTGCATATATATATATATATATATATTAAATTATACTTCTCAGACAAAAAGTATATATATATATATATATATATATATATATTTGTATTTATTTATGCCTTCTGTGGTGTTTGAGTAGAGGGAGATAAGTCATAAAAATGAGTTTTGAGATAAATGAAAATTAAACTTCGAACCCTTATTGCAAATAATTTTCTATACAAATAAAACACATCAAATTCTTTTGATTTTTGCACACCCACTTGCATACTTTAACCTGTGTGTTCGTCTGGGGAACAAAATTCCATCTGCACAAAAAATGACTTATCCCCCTTTACCCGAACACCACAGATATATTCACTACTTTGTTGATATACTTACTCATGCATTGGGTCATTTATTCCGTTATTTATATTTACTCATGTATTAATATATTTATTTATAGGGTCTATATTTATTCATTTAGTATATTTTACTTATGTAAGGTATAAGTTTGGTATTTGTTTCCTTGTATCTATTTACTTACATATTCGTTTATTTTGTTAGTAATTAATCACGTATTTATTTGCAATCCATCCAGCTCCCAGTGGATGGTGGCCGGGTCAGGTGATCCCCCGCTGCCCCACAACCTATACGTGCACCCCGACTCGCCCGCCACGGGGCAGCTCTGGATGGCGCAGGGCGTTGTAGCCTTCGACAAGCTCAAGCTCACCAACAACAGGAAGCCCTTGGTTCGAGGCCAGGTTGGTAATAACTCTACAATTTAAAAAGTTGTCTTTTTACTCAAATCCTAATTTTAAGGACTACAATCATGATGTGTTACTGTCTTTTTTATTATGCACAAGTGAAGTGTATAGGCCTACTTTCATATGGCATTTCCCTTTGAGGATCTGAACCATGTTGAATGACATTTTTCTTGGCTCAGAAACATAATTGTCAAATGCACAGTGGGTGATGACAGTAGAACCTCTTGTAGGGAATATTTTGTACATTATAAACTTCTTACTCTATATATATATCGTACTGTAATTAATAAGTTTTCTGGCTTCGATCAGAATAGTCATTTTCATACGAGTACTTATGATACACGTAATAAAATAGTATTTAAGAATTCCGGTAGAGCACCTTATTTATATTAGCAGAAATTATATGATGAAAGAGTAATGGAACGGAGAAAAATTCTCTCCGGCGCCGGGATTTGAACCCGGGTTTTCAGCTCTACGTGCTAATGCTTTATCCACTAAGCCACACCGGATACCCACCCCGGCGTCGGACAGAATCGTCTCAGATTAAGTTCCAACTCTTGGGTTCCCTCTAGTGGCCGCCCTCTGCACTACGTCATAGATGTCTATGAACGTAGGACCGAAGTGCACACATGTGCTGAGGTGCACTCGTTATGAGTGACTAGTTGGCCGGGATCCGACGGAATAAGCGCCGTCTTAAATCACGAAGTGATTTACGCATATCATATATATTATTTTAATGTACCGAAGTACATATGATATTTCCATGCAGATATTCTGCGTCATCATACGATGAAAGAGTAATGGAACGGAGAAAATTATATATATAGAAATTATATGGTTTTCGGTATAAAGGTACAGTACAGTATAGGCCTATACAATAACAGCTTGCCGGTTTATATTAAAGATATAAATAATTGTTTCAAAATGTAGGGAATATATTAAAAGATATCACTACAACCGTGCCCATACGGTCTGGGTGATGTAAACCTTGAGTTTTTAAGTTTTAAATCATGTATTTATATTGACTCTTAAGGGTAGTGATCAAACCCTATCTCATCATCATCATCATCATCCTATAGCTCTTGGGCCCTTTAAGTTTAGCCTCGGCTTCCTTTGTGATAGAAGCCCATATGTCTCGATCCAAAGTCCATCTAAGCTTGGGTCTTCCTCTCTTTATACCACCTCCCATCTTTCCTTCTAGAATCTTCTTCGCCACTCTATCCTGGCTCATTCTTTGTATATGTCCCATCCATCTCAATCTTCTTGATTTTATTGTTGCCACAATGAAAGTCCTATCTCAGTAATGTTAAAACAGCTATATTAATGGCCCTTTATCTCAGAACATACTAGGTATAGAGATGTAATATTTTTACAGGATGTTTATGCATTCCTTCTGAGTGCGTTGATTTGTTTCGGTGATAAAATATGTAAGAGAAGAAATAAAAGATTTATATATATATATATATATATATATATATTTTTTCATTTCATTTATTTCATTTATTTTCATCCAATTCTGATTTAAAATATTTGACTACACTGTTGCTTTTTTCTTTAGACATCATCCTGATTGTGCTGCATTTTCAAAATTGTCTCATAATAATCTCTTTCTATTATCTAATATAATTTGAAATATATTAAAATTTTAGTTTAAATCAGTTTAAGATAGTTCATAGTAAAAACTCTTTATACATGTAACTCTCATCTAAATCAAAGATTCTTTTTTATGTATATACATTTTTTTCATTATTATTATTATTATTATTATTATTATTATTATTATTTTATTATTATTATTATTGTATTCCATAGATCTTACATTATCAATGAAGCTTTAAGATGTGGAACAAGTCAGAATTGTACAAGATTACAATTACATTTTTTCAATTTCTTTACCATTTCAATTCCAATCTTTTTACAATTTTTTTGGCGAGAGGTAGTGAGATGAGGTGAGGTCGAGGATTCGCCAGCAGATTAACTGGCATTTGCCTTATTGGGAAAAACCTCAGAAAAAACCCAACCAGGCAATCAGACCAAGCGGGGGTGAAGTGAAGTCAGGCCGAGGACTCGCCATAAATCTCTAAAATTTAAAAAAGTCAGATATTTTTTTTGAAATACACTATTACAGCAAACCCAATCAGAGGAATTTCACATCATCACACGTATTGAGTTAATAGTTCGTTAAGTTATTTCCTTATTTATTTTTTATTTTATATTTATCTATTTATTTTTTTAGTAAATTGGGATAGCCAAGATCTTCAAACACAGGCTTTATGAAGCATTAAATTTACTACAAAAGAAGTCCAACAACAGCCTTGTAAAAGAAGAAGTTTCTGACAAGGGAAGGGTTTTGGCTCGAACAGGAATTTTGGTTAAAAATTTGTACAGAGGCTTGCCTTACAATGATGATGAAGATCGTAAAAGGATTCATTTGTGTAACTCTCCGTTTGGTTGATATTGGTTAATACACTTCTTTAAAAATGTGCATGAGGATTCTCTATAAAATGCATGAAACAGCATGGAGCAGACCAATAAGCACAACACACAGAAGCAACACCTGAACAATCTTCTGAACCACACTCCAGTGCTGAAAAATCAAATCTACCTGAATTACATTTTTGAAGTCCGAGACTTGTTCAGGATTCACGTAACCAGCTGACTGCCAGGAATACTGAAGCATAGGGCGGAATACTGGAGCAGACAACTGGTTATGAATAATAGAGTGCATTTTCATTATAAAAATTCGATTTCCCTATTTAAGTTCTGGATTCCCAGCAAGAGTCCTTAACTTATGTAATCTGTCAACCTCCGAGCATATATTTTGTATTGTCTAAGGAAATAGATATTCAGAATCTGGATATATTTAGTTTTTTTTTAGGTGGAATGATCATACATTCCATGTCTTAGCCTTGGAATGATTCATTTATTAAGGTTGTGTCCTTGTGCGCATTCAATGAATCACACAACAGTGTACACTTTTGATTAGGTGCAATATTTTCAGATAAAAATATTCTTAAATGGGCTTTAGACATTTTACCACTCGCACTAGCTTCTAGGCTAGGCTAGGCTTACGGGTAAGGTGTCCCACCCCTTTTAACTTGTGCAGTGCTCTCCCCACCCCTTAACTTGTACAGTGCTCTAACAGACAAACGACACATTACACAAACGAATGCTTTTGGGAGCTTTACAGAGATGTAAGAATGGACCTGTATACAAATTTTGGATACGAAATTCCTGTTCGAGCCGAAACCCTTCCCTTGTGAAATGATTTTTTTCTATAAAAGATAAATACACTAATATTTTTAAAATATATTTAAAATAGTAAATATTCTAATATTTTAATAAACCAAACACCAAATTAAACTGAATGAACCATACTTTCATAAACTGAAAAAAAAAATAATAATTTTGGGTCTTGATGACTCCCTTTAATATTAATAATACACTTATTGATTATTTTGAAATATTATTTTGATTATGTTTATGCGTTTTTATGCCTTCAACAACAAAGTATTTCATCTACTCGTAATATCTCTTTAAAAATAAGTACTTGTTATTTTTGCATCTCTTCTTCTCTTACTTTCTGACAAACAGTACACTTTCTGCAGTCTTCCAACTTGTCTTCTTTTTCTCACAAGTCTCTCCAATGAGAAGCCTTCTATTTCTCTCCTCTATTATCTACACTATAAAAAAGAACCCAAAATTACAGGCAATGTTAGCCACCGGCGTGGCTCAGTCGGTTAAAGCACTTGCCTGCCGGTCTGAAGTTGCGCTTGGGCGCGGGTTCGATCACCACTTGGGCTAATTACCTGGTTGGATTTTTTCCGAGGTTTTCCCCAACCGTAAGGTGAATGCCAGGTAATCTATGGCGAATCCTCGGCATCATCTCGCCAAATACAATCTCGCTATCACCAATCTCATCGACGCTAAATAACCTCGTAGTTGATACAGCGTCGTTAGTTAAATAACCAATTTAAAAAAAAGATCATGTTATTACCCAGGTTTCCTGTTTTGAGGACATGTCTTGGTAGACCCTGTGAGTCGCTAACATTCTCTTATACTGTAATTGCTGCTAAAATTCTTAGGACATCAGCAATGTCGATAAAATTGTGAAACGGAACAAACCTTGGATGAAATAGGTGAGCACAATGGAGCCATAGGGCGAAGTACTCAGGGAATACCTAACGTAACCTACAAATTTAAGCGGCGCATAAGCCAGTAGGGTGCAACGGCGAGCCGGGATAGCGGAACGCGTCCCCGTCCCCATGTAAATAATTGGATTGGTTTTGTAACGTGTAATTTGAATGCGCTCGACCGTGTAATCAGGTGCAGTTTGGGCTGTCAGCACTGCTTAAGGAGCTTCTTCCTTTGTTGTGCACATGATTAATGGAGTCATTGATGTGACGCAGGGGTTGGGAGAACACAATGTCGTAGTACTACACGTAGTACATAGACCTGAAACGATCGTCTCCATCAAAATATAGTTTTTGAGGCCTTGATTCTCCGTTCTTCCTTCAGGTAGTTCATAACATAAAAATATATGGACACATTTGCATGTTGGAACAAGATACATATTAATCTACTTGATATGTATTGTATTGTACAATTTTGTATAGTCAAACTGATTAATTGTATACGATGTAAATTGAATTAATCTGCTTGCTATATATTGCATATTTTATGTATAACTCAAGTGATGAATCCTTTAGACTTGTAAAGTGAATTAATATGCTTGCAGTGTATTGTAATATACACGTAGGTCAGGATATGTACTGCACGGATCTTACTTGTGCATAAAATGTAGATGAACCTGCAACACAAAATAAATAGCAACAGTATTTCTGCAGAAGGAATGTGATGTGATCGTCAGCACTGTTGCCTCTAGTGCACATACAACAGAACGTATTGTTGTTATTATATTGTGCTGTAGGTCCACTCTCCCCTTCCACGTAAACCTGCCTTCTACAAACATAATGTTGTCATTTGTAGGTTCTGCATTTTATACACAAGTATCCGTCTGTGGTACACATCCTGTAGACCTTACTGTTCTTATTTGTCCTGTGTTGCAGGCACCTCTGCATTTCATGCACAAATATCTGTCTATGATATACATCCTGCAGCTTTACTGTTGTTATTTGTGTGTTGTGTTGCAGATTCCTCTATATTTCATGCACAAGTATCTGTGGTGCACATTCTGCAGTCCTTATTGTTGTCATTTGTTTTGTGTTTTACGTCCCTTCTCCTTCCATAAATACCTACCACTAACAGATCTACTGTACTGTTGTCATTTGTATTGTGTTGCAGAT
>JAJSOF020000033.1:11769033-11841533 GCA_025594305.2 Periplaneta americana
TGTAGAGTGTTAGCTGGGAGGCCGGAGTGAAAAAGACCTTTAGGGAGGCCGAGACTTAGATGGGAAGATAATATTAAAATGGATTTGAGGGAGGTGTGATATGATGATAGAGAATGGATTAATTTTGCTCAGGATAGGGACCAATGGCGGGCTTATGTGAGGGCGGCAATGAGCCTGCAGGTTCCTTAAAAGCCAGTAAGTAAGTAAGTATAAATTCAGAACAAAGGGATCTTATTTACAGAAATAAATATGAACTACTTTGTTTATGAATCCAGTTCAATTTGGCACTCATTTATGCCTTTTTATCTACACTTAGCCAATCGAAAGAGCTCTCTGAAAATATTATGTAGGAAATAATAAACAGAATTTCCTTCAGAACTTGCTTGTTACATGTTGTAATTTACAGAACGTCACACAAATTGTATCAGAATAGAACATAAAATTCAAGACGATTGACAGAAACTTTATATATCATGACATGGTGCAATTATCTTAATATTTTAGGTTTTCTTAGAGTTGCCACAATATTTGTGGAGTACTTTAACCAGCAACTTTATTTATAACAGATGTGGATATCTCCCTCATTGCTAAACTTCTGTCCAAAGTAAACCAGTAAAAAGTTGTCCATAGTTTCCCAAGGTATTCTTTCCTGACATACAAACCACTGTTATTAACGAATCTCTGGAAAAACATTACTACAGAAATTCGTCTTGGCTGTGCTATAATTTACAGATTGAATACAAAGCTATGTTGCCTGAAGGCTAGTCACAATATTTCTAACGAAGATGGCAAGTGTATACTTTTGTACAGCTAATTCTGTAGGACCAAAAATTAATATTGTACACTTTTGTTAGAACGTTTATAGGTAAGTACGAAAACTTGCCCATGTTTTCCAGACCATGTTGTACACAAAGATGCAGATTTCCTAAAAACACATCATGAATGAATAATTTTCTTTTTCCTCTGATCTAAAACCTAGGCTCTGATACTTGTTTCAGTGTTCCAAATCCTATAATTTTTTCCTGAGATTTCAGCAAGTTTTTTTTTCTTTTCTGAGTGATACAAAATAATTTAAGAAGAAAATACATGGAATTTATCAGCAGAATTTATTTACACTACAATATGTATGTATGTATTTATTTACACTGCAAGTGGGAAAGCACCCAGTGGCAGTGGTATACACAATATATTAAACAATACAAATGCAATAGACAATACAATTATACAATACACAAAACAATTATATACACAATACAATAAGAATACACAATACAATTTAACACAATAATTACAATTAATAATAAAGCATAAAATACCTAATTTTACATTACAACCTATGGGTACATATGTATAGGCCCTACATAACTTTCAATAGTCTTTCACTTTACTCTCATCTCACTCACTGTAGTGGCACTATGACGCATTTCACTGACACTTTAGAACACATTTCACTGACACTATAGAACACATTTTATTGACGCTATAAATTATCACTGATCGGAACTATTCACTACACTGTAAAACCATAACTTCACTGACTCACCTCGCTTCACTGATACAACAGTTCAAATAAGTCAAATAATTACACTTATAAACAGAACTACATTTAAGCTAAACTTTTCTAGTCTAAGGCCCTCTTACACGCTATTTTTAAATAATTTACAATTCAAACCAAGGGAGTAACTCGTCAGGCTAAATAAATAAATGTCACCTTAAAAAATTAAATGTTAAATGCCACCTTAATTTTAATTTGCAGTTTATACACAACTTTTTAAGTTATTCTTGAATCTCCTTATTCATATATATTCATACAGTAACAACATAATATAAACAGATAAAATAGCTTCTCTTTTGGAGTCCTAAACACAAACTTTGTCAGTCCTTTATTGAAAATACAAAATGTCTGAAATATTATTTTCTAAAAAAAATAAAAAGTATACTATTTCCATCATAAATTTAATGATCTCAAGTAGAAGTGGTTTTATTACAATAATTGTGTTTTTTAAAAGTGGAGTTCATATAAACAAAATTATATATTCTTGAATATTTGTCAAATACGTGCCGTGAAAATTAAGTATTATGATTTTTTTCATAAACATATTTTTGATTATGTATCAAAACGTACAATATTAAAAAAATCCAAAGATCCACTATAAAATGCCAAAAATAAAAATTTAGTTCTGATGTCATATTCAACAGAAACTGTTTGTAATTTTCACTTTCACCACTGATGCTGTGTTTATTGTCCAAGACATATTTAGGAGTCCTATACCTTTAATAATCTTGCTATTATCCTATAATTCAATACATTTTCATCATATTTCATTTAAAATACATCATAAGGAAAGATTGTTGTACTTTCTATCACGGCCAACAGATGCCGCGAATATACAGTTTTGTCCACCAGAGTCCACTGACTGGTTTTATCGAACGGCGTGTTTCACTAGGATTTCAGCAGATAGCGTTAGGTGTCCTATCTGAACCAGTTGTGTGGACTGTGGAATCTACTTTCTAGTAAGAGATGGAGTTACTTTTCTTTGGATATTTTAGCCCCATGGGTAGACAAAAAAGTGAGGGATATTTTTTCATAATAAATTTCCATTTAAAATACATCATAAGGAAAGATATCTGTACTTTCTAATTTCTATCATGGTCAACAGATGTCAAGACTATACAGTTTTGTCCAGAGTACACGGACTCTGGTTTTATCGAACGGCGTGTTTCACTAGGATTTCAGCAGATAGCGTTAGCTGTCCTATCCGAACCAGTTGTGTGGACTGTGAAATCTAGTTTCTAGTAAGAGATGGGTTACTTTTCTTTGGATATTTTAGCCCCATGGGTAGACAAAAAAGTGAGGAATATTTTTGATAATAAATTTCCATTTAAAATACATCTAATTTCTAAGTCAACAGAAAGATATCTGTACTTTCTAATTTAGTTTCTAGTAAGAGATGGGTTACTTTTCTATCATGGTAGACAACAGATGTCAAGACTATATAGTTTTGTCCAGAGTCAACAGATGTGACTCTCCAGGTTTTATCGAACGGCGTTTTCACTAGGATTTCAGCAGATAGCGTTAGCTGTCCTATCTGAACCAGTTGTGTGGACTGTGGAATCTACTTTCTAGTAAGAGAGGGAATACTTTTCTTTGGATATTTTAGCCCCATGGGTAGACAAAACAGTGAAGGATATTTTTTCATAATAAATGTCCATTTAAAATACATCATAAGGAAAGATATCTGTACTTTCTAATTTCTATCATGGTCAACAGATGTCGCGACTATACAGTTTTGTCCAGAGTACACGGACTCTGGTTTTGTCGAACGGCGTGTTTCACTAGGATTTCAGCAGATAGCGTTAGCTGTCCTATCCGAACCAGTTGTGTGGACTGTGAAATCTACTTTCTACTAGTAAGATTTGGATTACTTTTCTTGGGATATTTTGGCCCCATGGGTAGACAAAACAATGAAGGATATTTTTTCATGATAAATTTCCATCTAAAATACATCATAAGGAAAGATATCTGTACTTTCTAATTTCTATCATGGTCAACAGATGTCGCGACTATACAGTTTTGTCTAGAGTACACGGACTCTGGCTTTGTCGAACGGCGTGTTTCACTAGGATTTCAGCAGATAGCGTTAGCTGCCCTATCCGAATCGGAATATCCGAACAAGCTGTGTGGAATGTGGAATCTACTTTCTAGTAAGAGATGAATTACTTTTCTTGGGATATTTTGGCCCCATGGGTAGACAAAGCAGTGAGGGATATTTCCTACATCTGTGAAGTCACAGTGCTTTCAAATGTGTTAATAAAATGTACAAAAATTATTTATATATGAGTCATAGCATTTTATAAATGTAATGTATGGACTATTATTTATGTGTCACAAATAAAATTTTGAGTCTCATGAACTAATTTCAACACACTCCTTATAATTTTTTACTCTGTTGGGAATCTGATAATCACTGAAGTTGTTTATGAGTCTCTAATAATATTACAATAACTATGTTGAAGTACCCACGTCTCTTTCTCCTGGTATTAATTTGTGAAAATCCATTTCAGTTTATTTTATTTTTATTTTATAATGATTACTTGGAGTTTTGTCACGTTTCTTTCCCTTGTTAATTTGTGGTTTGTGACATTGTGATATTTATTTCACTCTTTGCACTATTTTCTGATGCATTTTGTTAATCTTCATGTATAGTTTTTTTTTCCTTGTTGCATTCTAATTTTTAGTGTTAATTAGTGATGCCCTCTTATCATTATAATACTTTCCCGCATTTATTTTATATTTTTGATTTGTGGTCCAGTAAATGTCTTGTCTTTTTCACTCTGTCTTTGCTTTTCATTTACAATATTATTATTTACTAGCCGTACCCGTGCGCTCCGCTGCACCTGTTAGAAATGAATATAAAGTAATTACATAATTAAAATAGGACGTTTGATCCAGGGAACAACTTTTACAACAGCGCAAGATAATCTGCTTCGCTCATTACCCAATTTTTTTTTTTTTTTGCACTGCATTTATTGCATATATATTTTATGTATTTTAACACGATTCAATTGAGCATAGTTAAAATTTGAATTATAAAATAATAGATTGCTAAGCTAACGTACTATTACTGCATACTAAATCAATACACTCTCGTTGTTCGTTAATTCTCCGAGATTAAAATGAGTGTACATAAATATTATTTTAAGAAATACATAAAACGGATGTCCAAATAGCCTATCAAATTTTCTGTGCATAAGAAGCTATTTTAATCTTACCTGTCCTCGATTTACTCAGACGTTACTGTAATAACATTATAGCATTATGTCCATCTAGAGAAACTACACTTTCCAATGGTGAAATAATAATTAATTATACAAATCGGTTAATTTAGCTTCTGATATTACTTCATACAAACACAGAAACATTCTCTGTAGGCTATGTTTAATAGCTTTCGATTGTTGATGTCCAAGGCCCCTCTTTCGATTGTTGTTGTCCAAGGCCCCTTATAGACGAAGTCATTTGTTCTTAATTCATTGCACCGTCTTAGATGGCGTTATTTTAATTTTAAAACTCATTTATCTCATTAAATATCAGTCCTATCAAAATTTTGTAAAGAATAAAACTTATCGGAAATCATTCTTAAAGAAACTTTTGTTATGTAACATTTTTCACAAAAATCAATAATAAGCGAGATATTTCGATTTATTTAATTCAGGCCTCCTTATAACCCCCCTTTTAAAATAAAGTATTTTAAATGCCATATAGCCTAAAATCTAAGTTACAACGAACTTAATTTACATTCCAATTTTCATATAAATCGGTTCAGCCATTATCGCGTGAAAAGGTAACAAACATACAGACAGACATACAAACAAAAATGCGATTTTCGGTTTCAGGGTGGTTAATTATATATGTTAGGACCAATTATTTTTGGAAAATCGAAAATTACAAGAGAAATTTCGGCTACAGATTTATTATTAGTATAGATTTGTGGTGTTACTTGGAATGTACTATAAGCAGTACCATAAGCTGCTGCCAGGAAGTCAAATGTAGGATAGCAATGGCAAAGGAAGCTTTTAATAGAAAAAGGAACATCTTCTACGGACCTCTGGAATATTAACAAAGAAAGAGACTAGTGAAGTTCTTTATGTGGATTGTGGCAGTCTATGAGCAGAAACGTGTACATTACGACGAAATGAAGAGAAACGACTAGAAAAGCATTTGAAATGTGGATATGGAGAAGAATGAGACGTGTGAAATGGACAGACAGAAAAAAAAAAAGAAGCTGTGTTGGAAAGAATGGGTGAAAAAGAATGATGCTTAAATTTTTCAGGAAGAGAGAAATGAATTGGTTAGGTCACTGGCTGAGAAGAAACTGCCTACTGAAGGATGCACTGGAAGGAATGGTGAACGGGAGAAAAATTTGGGGTAGAAAAAATATCAGATGATAGACAACTTTAAGATATATAGGTCATATGCGGAGACTATGAGGAAGGCGGAAAAGAGGAAAAATTGGAGAATGCCGGGTTTGCAGTGAAAGACCTTCCCTCAGGTAGAAAACTAAGAATGAGTAATTTTGTGGCGCTTGTTTTCCATTGTTGCCTTGTAACGCTCATGTAGGATTACTGATGTTTTAATTTGTGGCGCTTGTTTTCCATTGTTGCCTTGTAACGCTCATGTAGGATTACTGATGTTTTAATTTGTGGCGCTTGTTTTCCATTGTTGCCTTGTAACGCTCATGTAGCATTACTGATGTTTTAATTTGTGGCGCTTGTTTTCCATTGTTGCCTAGTAACGCTCATGTAGGATTACTGATGTTTTAATTTGTGGCGCTTGTTTTCCATTGTTGCCTTGTAACGCTCATGTAGCATTACAGATGTTTTAATTTGTGGCGCTTGTTTTCCATTGTTGCCTTGTAACGCTCATGTAGGATTACTGATGTTTTAATTTGTGGCGCTTGTTTTCCATTGTTGCCTTGTAACGCTCATGTAGCATTACTGATGTTTTAATTTGTGGCGCTTGTTTTCCATTGTTGCCTAGTAACGCTCATGTAGGATTACTGATGTTTTAATTTGTGGCGCTTGTTTTCCATTGTTGCCTTGTAACGCTCATGTAGCATTACAGATGTTTTAATTTGTGGCGCTTGTTTTCCATTGTTGCCTTGTAACGCTCATGTAGGATTACTGATGTTTTAATTTGTGGCGCTTGTTTTCCATTGTTGTCTTGTAACGCTCATGTAGGATTACTGATGTTTTAATTTGTGGCGCTTGTTTTCCATTGTTGTCTTGTAACGCTCATGTAGGATTACTGATGTTTTAATTTGTGGCGCTTGTTTTCCATTGTTGCCTTGTAACGCTCGTGTAGCATTACTGATGTTTTAATTTTTGGCGCTTGTTTTCCATTGTTGCCTTGTAACGCTCATGTAGCATTACTGATGTTTTAATTTGTGGCGCTTGTTTTCCATTGTTGCCTCGTAACGCTCATGTAGCATGACTGATGTTTTAATTTGTGGCGCTTGTTTTCCATTGTTGCCTTGTAACGCTCATGTAGCATTACTGATGTTTTAATTTGTGGCGCTTGTTTTCCATTGTTGCCTTGTAACGCTGATGTAGCATTACTGATGTTTTAATTTGTGGCGCTTGTTTTCCATTGTTGCCTTGTAACGCTCATGTAGGACTAGTGATCTTTTAATTTGTGGCGCTTGTTTTCCATTGTTGCCTTGTAACGCTCATGTAGGACTAGTGATCTTTTAATTTGTGGCGCTTGTTTTCCATTGTTGCCTTGTAACGCTCATGTAGGACTAGTGATCTTTTAATTTGTGGCGCTTGTTTTCCATTGTTGCCTTGTATGTAGGACTAGTGATCTTTTAATTTGTGGCGCTTGTTTTCCATTGTTGCCTTGTAACGCTCATGTAGGACTAGTGATCTTTTAATTTGTGGCGCTTGTTTTCCATTGTTGCCTTGTATGTAGGACTAGTGATCTTTTAATTTGTGGCGCTTGTTTTCCATTGTTACCTTGTAACGCTCATGTAGGACTAGTGATCTTTTAATTTGTGGCGCTTGTTTTCCATTGTTGCCTTGTAATGCTCATGTAGCACTACTGATGTTTCAATTTATGTCGCCAATTTTCATTGTTGACTTATAGCTGTCATTTACCAATGATAATTTTTGGCGCTTATTTCCCATTATTGACTTCTGACGATCTTGTAGTACTGCCAATTTGTGGCTCTTATTTCCCTTTGTTGGTTTCAGATACTTGTTTACTGTTGTTTATTCTGCCATGCTGCAACTTGAATTGTTTACTTATGCCGATTTTTAAACAAGATAAAGAGCCCAATGCGTGAGTTAAGCGTAGAAAGTTTGCCTGCCCTCAGCGAAACGTGGCTACGCTCTCTTGCATAGCACCCCGGAGACAGCCCATGTCTCCTTGCGGTTGCTGTCCCACGCAAAATATTTCACTTTCGACCGAGAAGCACCAACAGGAGAGAGATTCTGAATGTAGAGACGAGTCCAAAGTTGAAGCTTTGCTGAGAAACATAGGCCTACTTTATTACAAGCCAGTTCCAGTCCAATTAAAAGACAAGTGTCACTGCTGCATGATAAACTCTATGATCTATGAGATTATGCCAGGATTTACTTTTCATTGCGTTTCTATAGCATGCTTTCAAATTTGATATCTTGGTTTTTCCAATATCTCGACTTGTCTTGGAGTATGTGCCTGTCAATATTAGCTTTCTCCTCTGAAATATTATGGACCTATAGCACCAGCTATGCATGCTGTAATAAAAGTTCATATTACGTTGATCTATAAGGTAGACAGGGGCAAAAGTGCACACGGGGCAAAGATCCGAATCTAATGTTTAGGTATTGGGTTACAGAGAATGTTTCCATTGCTTTTTGTACAAGTAATATTAAGAAATTAATCGATTTGTATAATTAATTATTATTTCACCATTGGAAAGTATAGGAGATGGACAAATGCTATAATGTTATTACAGTAACGTCTGAGTAATTCTGAGGACTGATTAAAATAGCTTCTTAACAGAAAATTTGATAGGCTATTTGGACATTCGTTTTCTTATTTCTTAAAATAATATTTATGAACACTCATTTTAATCTCAGAGAATTAACGAACAACCAGCAGTGTATTGAAAAGTCCAAACAGTACGTAAACTTAGCAATCCACCATTATTTCATCCCTAATTTAGATCAACATCCGAATTGCAATGAATCTAGTTTTTTTAAGTTCTGAGTGTGATGTGACAGTCCTGCATCAAAAAAGTTGAGAGATCTTATGGTAGAAGAGATTTCAGGCGTGTTGTCAAAAGTTGGCCCTGGATCAAACTATTTGGATTGGGAAGCTTTATAGATTTTCAGGTGCATACAAATTTCACTTCTTGATACCATTACTAATAAGTATAGAGACAAAAATAAATGCACTACATATCGAAAACCAAAACTTCCTGACTTAGTTGGGAGATGTCTGTGGGACCATTTGCTAATCCCTAAGAAAAACTAATACCATCGATTTCAGTCTGAATTTCAGATCGGCAGACACTCAACTTACAATCTACCAGTTCATTCTGAATTGTCTTAGAATAACCTTAAACAGTGGCATGTTCCAAATGATTTTGAGAGGAGATTACTCAGAACTGTAGCAACCCACGAAACCCATCAGGGTTCTTCGAATCGTTTTTTCATCATGTCCCCTAAGGGGAAGTTCATATTGTCCACAAAATTTGATACGATCAATATTTTTTTTTTTTTTTAATAATTTCACGATTTTTTCTCACTTCTTGATTATGTTTGAGAATGTTTGTTCTGTTCGTTTCATTTAATTGTACAGCAGTATGAGTTGCGTAACATAGCCAATGAAACAACATTTTTCAGGTGAGACTGCGAAGATTCGTGCATTTTGCTTTTTAGGGGCAAATGTCCTAAATCTGTCACATCACTCCTAGTCCATGCAGCATCACCACCGAAGAGGAGGCAAGGAAAACAAAATACAGATTTTTTTTGTTCACATCCACGTAACCACAAATGCTTAGCGTAAATTTCATTGTTATACTTCCTTACATATATGCACTATTTCGGCTGGATGAAGCCTAAGTAAGATTTAAGTCGTGTAACGGACGACCCTTTAATTTCACTTCATTACATCAATATTCTCCGCAAGGGAAAGTTGAGACAAATAAAAGTAATATTCTGTAATTCACACACACTCATGCTTGCAAATTTTCACTGGTTAAGTTACGGTATTAAGACGTCACACCAAAGCAACACTCAGATATGCTGATGGTCAACAATTTTCTAAAACTGGAAAAGAAGTCTCTTTCGTATTTTACGTGCTATATCAAAAGGATTCTACTCGTGAAATTATTTTGAGTTAAGGGAAATGTTAGGTTCTGCTGGAGGCTGGATATATACGTAATAATAAGGCAAAAGAGAATATTAATTTCGTTATATTAACTCGATAAGATTCTACAACAATAAGTATGTGAAAAGAAAATAAAAATTTTGTCATTAAGTTTCAAGGGAATAGAGAATCCATTTGACGCAGCATTACAATAGCGGTGTGGGAGGAGAGGAAAGATACCTTGTGGCCTGGCTCTGCAAGCCACTGCAGCGAGATATGGGTTTTAAACAGCGGCAGTTTCCCTCTGCTTCCCTTCACCTCTCTACCCCCCTGACCCAGCAAGAGACACTCTCTATGAGCAGACCACCCTGCAGATCCCAGGACGACTTTGAATGCAGTGTCAATTCCAATACAGTCGACGCGCAAAAATATTATGCATAAGATAATAGTACATATTATTCCCGGCCAGATGAAATATAAAGCAATTTACCAATAAAAGCTGTAACAATTCTTCTAAAAATTAAAATAAATATTATTTTTATTTTCCTGTCAAAGCAGGGAGTGCTGCAGCTCCGCAGCTCTTACGGACGAGCCGCCCCTGTCAGTGGCGGCTCGTGAACTTGTGGATTGGGGCGCTGCAGTAGATTTTGGTATATACAAATTTCACTTCAATCTTCTCCGCAAGTGAAAGTTGAGAAAAATTAATATTCTGTAATTCACACACACACTCATGCTTGCACATTTGCACTGGTTAAGTTACAGTACTAAGATGCCACACCAAAGCAACACTCGGATATACTGATGTCAACAATTTTCTAAAACTGGAAAGAAGTCTCTTTCGTATTTTACATGCTATATCAAAAGGATTCTACTCGCGCAAACATTTTGAGTTAAGGAGGCTGGATATAAAATAATAAGGCAAAAGATGATATTAATTTCTTTATATTAACTCGATAAGATTCTACAACAATAAGTACCGGTATGTGAAGAGAAAATAAAAATGTTGTCATTAAGTTTCAAGGGAATAGAGAATCCATTTGACGCAGCATTACAATAGCTGAGGGGAGGGGAGGAAAGATCTTCCTTTGTAGCCTGGCTCTGCAAGCCACTGCAGCGAAATATGGGTTTTAAACAGCGGCAGTTTCCCTCTGCTTCCCTTCACCTCTCTACCCCCTGACCATGCAAGACACTCTGTATGAGCTGTCCCACCCTGCAGATCCCAGGACGACTTTGAATGCAGTGTCAATTCCAATACAGTCGATGCGCAAAAATATTATGCATCAGATAATAGTACATATTCCCGGCCAGATGAAATATAAAGCAATTTACTTAGCAAAAGCTTTAAAAAATTATTCTACAAATTAAAATTAAAATTATTTTTATTTTCTCGATAAAGTAGGGAGTGCTGCAGCTCCGCAGCTCTTATGGGCGAGCCGCCCCTGGAGTAAATTAGTTTAAAAAAATTACATAATGAAATTTTAGAAAAGAATATTCGGCGACAAGATGTGGTGGCTATCAAAACGATTAAAATTTATTGAAAATAAATAATATACATTGAATATTATAAAGAGAAATAGAGATGATGATTGATGATGTTCAATGAAGATTTTAAAATGGTTGATGCAATTGTCTGAAGAGTCAGGAACCTTTAATTTTCTGAGGATCTCCAAATTATTTAATTTACGAGTACAAATAGTTCATTTGTAGTGACTTAGTTATATTTATAATTATAATAATAATTATAATAATAATAATGATAATCATAATAATAATAATAATCATAATAATAATAACTGCCTCCCATTGGAGGTAGCCCAGAAGGACTCAGTATACTCTCCTACATGAATTTTACAATATTAAATGTTCACATAAATTTTGTAGAAAGAAAATTAAAATAAACATATATATATATATATATATATATATATATAATTTGAACTGGTAATGGAAATTACGGGAAAACGGCTGGACGGATTTTAATAAATGACCCCTCATTTTGAAGCTTGGAACTCAAAGTTTTTCGGAAAAGTAGTAGTTTTCAGTGAAATGTCAATTTTTAAACATAATTTTCCTATTTTCCAAAATCCATCTGTCGTCAGTTTTGAGAACTAGCTAATAGCATTCACGGCCGACTTGATATTCCCTTCGCTTTTTTGTAAAGGAGAAGCGAAGCGAGCATCAAGTCGGCCGTGTTGCATTTCAGAATAAAACAAAACACATACTACAGTAAACAATATTACACGAAGGCCATGATCTGGAAAATGCTGACATATGTACAGCTCAAATTAAATTGGTTATTAAAAACTTTACTTACTAAAAATAATTTACAGGTTCGATTCTGTGGTGTGTAATTTTCTGGGTGCAGCTGTGTATTGGATATTAAAAACTACAAAACTTGAGGTGGTTTGATGACATTATTACCATTAGAAATGAAATATTATTGTAGTTAATGCCATGACGTGACTATTTTTCATTAATTATACATATTGATGCTATATTGATGATATCAAAGTGAAACGTTTTAGGGTTATATAAGGAGATGTAGAGAATACCTTGAATTAGATTTTGATTTCTATATTTTACTGAGTGGCGGCTATATAGTATATATAGTATATGTTAGTGAAAGCTATAAAACTTTCCGTAAGATAATAATATTATTAAAAATCAAATATTTTTATAGTTATTAATCAAGTGGGTTGGGTCTTTTTCATATAATTAATGGCGGTGTGGTGTAGATATTTATATGCGTGGTTCTCTTCAGTACTGGCTCGAGAGAGAGTATCTTTCATTGTTATGGAAGCAAATAACTTTCAGAATGTCTGGTATTCTTCATTGAAAATAAATGTGAAAAATGTTTATTTGAACGTCTAATGAACTTAGTTTGCAGCATTTGCTGCACAAGCCACTAGTATGAATTATAAAGTGAAGGAAAAAAAAATTAACAGAGTGAATATGATGACTCAGACTTTGGCAAGAGCGTTTCAAAACTGAAGGTAAGTCAGCAGTAAGTGTCTGTGGTAGTTCAAAAGTCTTCCTGAAGCTTTCAAAGAACTTGGGAATCACACCACGAGCTCCAATAAGAAGACCAATCACCTCAATGTCTTCAAGCTGGTATTTTGCTTTGAAGTAATCAACTGTTGGCAGATAAATGTTGATCTTTTCTTGATTGACATCCTCCGGCTGGCTACTCCCCGTTTCAATCCTTATGGTAGGATCAATTATATATCCTTTCTTGGTAGTTTGGGAATACGCTATGATGTCAATACGTCTAGAGGAGCCATTAGTAGCAAGGCAAAAAACTTTCTCTTCTACTATCCAAGACTTTTTTCTAAAGCAGTTGCAATTAAGGATCGAACATGATGGTGTCTGGCATTTCGGAGGAGTAAACCTCTGTTACACTGACCATGGATTGGCAAAATATCCCAATATCCCGGTAAATTCAATTGGCAAAACTTCATTTCTCACACTAATTTATTAAACCTTGTCGGACTGTAAAGAAAACAACTATCGTAATGTCCAAATGATCAGAAATTGAAGATTGTGAATGAATGTGGCCTGGGCTAATCTATCCTTTTAGAGAGAGAGAGAGACAGAGAGAGAGACAGAGAGAGGATGACCATGAGGATCCGGAATTAATAGCAAATAAATATAATTAATTAAATATGAATATTGTTATAAAAATAAAATGTAATAATTAAGCACCATTGATTATCAATCTATACTAATAATAAATCTGTAGCCAAAATTTTCTGGTAATTTTCGATTTTCCAAAAATAATTGGTGTTAACATGTACAATTAACCATCCTGAAACCGAAAATCGCTTTTTTGAAATTTTTTTTCTATGTCTGTCTGTCTGTCTGTCTGGATGTTTGTTACCTTTTCACGCGATAATGGCTGAACCGATTTATATGAAAATTAGAATATAAATTAAGTTCGTTGTAACTTAGATTTTAAGCTATATGGCATTCAAAATACTTTATTTAAAAGGGGGGTTATAAGGGGGGCTTGAATTAAATAAATCGAAATGTCTTCCTTATTATTAATTTTCATGAAAAATATCACATAACAAAAGTTTCTTTAAATATAATTTCCGATAAGTTTTATTCCTTGAAAAATTTTGATAGGACTGATATTTAATGAGATAAATGAGTTTTAAAATTACAATAACAACGCCATCTAAGGCGCTGTACTGAAATAAAAACAAATGACTTCGTCTATAAGGGGCCTTGGACAACAACAATCGAAAGCTATTAAACATAGTCTACAGAGAATGTTTCTGTGTTTGTATGAAGTAATATCGGAAGCTAATTAATTGTTTAATTATTATTTCACCATTGGAAAGTGTAGTTTCTCTAGATGGACATAATTCTACAATGTTATTACAGTAACTTCTGAAACATATAGCAAGTAATATAAAATATACACATCAACACTAAATGATATGTCAATCTTCATTAAACTATGGTTGCATGTAATAACAATTAAGAAACATGTTAAAGGAAATTGTCATTGCACCAAATGATTGCTCTCTGGACCAAAATGATCGCATTTTAATTATTTAAATACAATTTAAATTAAGTAACATATTAAACGATTTATCCTTCTATCAAACACGAATGTTCCCTGGATCAAACGTCCTATTTTAATTATGTAATTACTTTATATTTATTTCTAACAGGTGCAGCGGAGCGAACGGGTACGGCTAGTTAATAATAATAACTTCAGTATTAATTTACTACTGTGATATTTCTAAATTAATTTATATGGAAATTGGCTTTAATTTTTTACGGAAACACATATTCGAATTTTCGGGCTATTAGAGAAAGTTGTGTCACTTTATCTTGCTGAATGAATTTTTAGCAACTATCGTTGATTTCTACCTCTGATTGAGGTTCTGGCTGATATGTACAGTACATCTATTATCAGGGGCCTGTTTCTCAAAACTTACGGACAAGTAATACTAGTCTGTACAGTAGTAATATTAGTTTATTTTACAAGTCTGTGTTTCTAGAAACTACAAGGGTAAAGTAGTAGTTACCAGTTCACAGACTAGTAATATTGGTCGATTTCACCAGTTCATAAGTGATTCTGTTTCTCAAAATGCTAATCTAGTTGATTATACTAGTATTCAACAGGAATATTCCTACAAGACTCTAAAGACTGGTGATTTCTATATTATCAGTTACCAGTGGCAATCTTTCTCAGATAATCAAAACAAAATATTGTAGTTATTTTTTTAATATATGTGGTTTAGTGATTCCGATTGAAGTAGTGAAGAAGTTGTTTGAGAAGAGCTAAAAGTATATGAAAGAACAATTATTATTTTTCGGGAGCATTGTTTAAATATAATGAAAGCTTAAATAAAGTGCTGAAAAGCTTGGAGAGTTGTTCAATATAGCTGGGACCTGCCATAACAAGACAAACAAATAGAAGTCATGGATTATCAGCAAAGCTTCAAATACAAATTGCTCTACAAATCGGGATGTTGATTATTTTCCAATGCCATCTGGTTTTTCTGCCCTAGACCAGCAACACATGCAGAATTGTTTTCCTAATAATCTGATACCAATTCATCAACTGCAGTAATTTTTGCTGGCTTTCCTCCTCCACTGCCAGTTCTTCTGACATTGTCAACTTTAGCCTACAAATTAAATACAAAAGACACTAATTTATGAATAGATGTAAAACTGAAAAAAAAAAATTAGCGAATTTTTCAAGTCATAGTGGCATTCATGTCGCCAGTTGACCCACTAGCTACATAATGTGTTCATATTATGATACTGTGAACTTGAATTGGTACTCGTCAAAGTTGCTTTCTTAGTGTTGGGCCAGTAAGTGTCCCTAACGTATGCATAATCTTTGTTCTGAGGTATCAGTTCCATAGCCTCACATATTACAAATTTTTTTGTCCATTCGTTTACTTTATTATTTTTTGTTATTATGCTTGAAAAAGCACCGAATAGTATATCCTTTGATTCATTAATCATACTGAGTATAGTTAATTTGCTTTCAATTGATGGGATTTCAAGAGTAAGTAAGAACCAAAACACAAACAACTTAGCCTCCTAACCTCAAATAACAATACCTACCAATGGCTATAAACAAATGAACTCGATCAGCTGACTAGTGAAACAGATCATGTGACTAGTGAAAAATTGTCACAAGTTACTAGACTGGTAAAATAGTTTGAGAAACAGAATCTACTAGAGCTGGTGAAATATACTCCGGTAACTAGCAACTGGTGAACTACTAAACTAGTATTTTTGAGAAACAGGCCCCAGGTAGTACATCTCACTTGACAGGAATTGTTTGTATGCATCAGAAGTGTGACTAGTGTAATATGTAGCTAGTCGGCGATGTATGCAATGGAGGGGGGAAAGGAGCTGGTCACCCTACCCCATTATCTCCTGGCCTAGTTGCCTCATAAGTGGTGCCATATTGGTATTACTTCTGGGGTTCAGACTTGTCTTCGGACAGTTGACTAAACTAAACAACAACAACAACAACAATCGTTGATTTCTAGCTTGGATCAAATGCATACAAAGATTTGTAGTTCCTTGAGCGTCACGGAAGCAGAAAATCGACCCCATGACCTGCAGACTGCTGTTAGCTCATAATTACTACACGCGCAGCAAAATTGAATGTGCAGGAGAAATTATTCTGAACTTTATGCCCCTGGGCCCGTCTACTTTCCCCACTGCGAACACGAGGAGCTCCTGTAGCAATAATAGATAAGAAGAAGTTACTCATAATGGCAACACTTCTCTTTCTCAACATCCTGGAACAATAGATCACGTGTTTTAATATTAGGCTATGACCCAAAGTAGAAAGGAATAAATATATACAGCGACATGATCCATGACATTCTGGACACATGTAATGAATCGTATCAGATCTAGTTCTAACTAAAGTTTCTGTTTAAGGGCCACCACACAACATTTTACGACTGACAGAAGAACATCGATCATTAGTTATTTATTATTATTTGTACTTACTTACTGGCTTTTAAGGAACCCGGAGGTTCATTGCCGCCCTCACATAAGCCCGCCGTCGGTCCCTATCCTGAGCAAGATCAATCCAGTCCCTACCATCACATCCCACCTCCCTCAAATCCATTTTAATATTATCCTCCCATCTACGTCTCGGTCTCCCCAAAGGTCTTTTCCCCTCTGGCCTCCCAACTAACACTCTATATGCATTTCTGGATTGCCCA
This sequence comes from Periplaneta americana, assembly GCA_025594305.2. Taxonomy (NCBI): domain Eukaryota; kingdom Metazoa; phylum Arthropoda; class Insecta; order Blattodea; family Blattidae; genus Periplaneta; species Periplaneta americana. The sequence continues at coordinate 11,786,101 of JAJSOF020000033.1, forward strand.
TACGTGCAAATACATGCCCTGCCCATCTCAAACGTCTGGATTTAATGTTCCTAATTATGTCAGGTGAAGGATACAATGCGTGCAGCTCTGCGTTGTGTATCTTTCACCATTCTCCATAACTTCATCCCTCTTAGCCCCAAATATTTTCCTAAGAACCTTATTCTCAAAAACCCTCAATCTCTGTTCCTCTCTCAAAGTGAGAGTCCAAGTTTCACAGCCATACAGAACAACCGGTAATATAACTGTTTTATAAATTCTAACTTTCAGATTTTTGACAGAAGTAGTAGTAGTAGTAGTAGTAGTAGTAGTAGTAGTAGTAGTAGTATTAATTATTATTATTAGTATTATTATTAATTTATTAGTCCCGCGCCGTGGCGTCGTGGTCTAAGGCATCCTGCCTAGGACTCGCGTTACGGAATGCGCGCTGGTTCGAGTCCTCATGGGGGAAGAAATTTCTCATGAAATTTCAGCCAGTGTATAGGACCGGTGCCCACCCAGCATTGTGATGCACTTGGGGAGCTACGATAGGTAGCGAAATCCGGTTGCGAATCCCAGCTGTAACGGCTGGGGGGGGGATCATCGTGCTAACCACACGATACCTCCATTCTGGTAGGATGATCGTCAACCTCTGCTTCGGCATGTGGGCGTGAGGCTAGCAGCCGGCTGGTCGGTCTAGGCCCTTTATGGGCTATAGCGCCACGGATTATTGTTTATTAATTTATTATTAATTGTATTTTTATTAATTGTGTTTACTATTGTCATTATTGAGTATAATTAGTTACCACTGCCATCGGGTAGGCTATATACATACATACATACATACATACATACATACATACATACATACATACATACATACATACATACATACATACATACATACATACATACATCAACAGCTAATCTGTATTGTAATCCGTAACCCTGGATACGGAATCATGCCAACTATAAATGATTCCACGTTAAGAAAAAAGCATTGGTTTTATGGGCCTTGCCTAATACAAGCTATGCGGATAGGTTGGCGTTTCTATGGCAACTGGTCAAAATGATGGAAAAGCCCCATATGTTCAATGCTTTTTTCCTTAATGTGAAATCCTCTACAACATTATTTAACTTATATGGGGACAAAAGAACAGCGCTATGTTGACATACAGAAGGATTAAAAGATTGTTTTGGTCATCGATAAGGGTCAACGACAAGCGGACAAGTACGAGAAAAAAATCCTGCTATACCAAAACACGGAGAAGACACAACTTCAAGTATAACGGTTAGAAAGAACGAAGCCTTTCGAGTTAGTTTAAAAACAAAGCGAAACATATTTTATACTGTCCGCGTCTGTGACTGTCTTCTATCCAGACGGCCCGGGTTCGATCCCCGGCCAGGTCTGGTGGAATTTGTGGTGAACAAAGCAGATATTTCAGAGGGTTTTCTCGCTGTACTCCCGTTTTCCCTCTTTCATACCATCAACACTCTTCACCTACCCCTCATTTCATCTGTTATCTTCAATAGTTGAAGTCGGCCTGGGTGGCGCAGTCGGCAGAATTCTGGTCTTTTGTACCCGAGGTTGCGGGTTCGATACCGGCTCAGGTTGATGGCATTTAATTGTGCTTAAATGAGACAGGCTCATGTCAGTACATTTACTGGCATGTAAAAGAACTCCTGTGGGACAAAATTCCGGCACACCGGCGACGCTGATATAAGGTCGGTAATTGCGAGCGTCGTTAAATAAAACATAATTTGTGCGAGATCGTGCGTATTTGCTTGGTTTCCGCACAAAACCAATCCGCGGTAAGTCTAAAATTCCACATTCAGTATTCCAAACCGAACACACATAACAATTTCCCTCTTCTTACCGCTTAAGTGACATATTGATTTTACTGCTTTAGGTTTTTAACATATTATTTTTAGAGACGTTCAATATAGTAATAATTATAAAGTGGAAACTTACCACTGCAATTTCACCTAAATTGCACTGTTAATTATTGTTTTTAAATATTTGCAAAAATTAAGTAAACTTTACAATTCCACTAAAGTTACTGCATTTCGTGATGCAAGTAACATTAAGGAAGCCGTTTGTTTTAAGTTCGCATTTATAGACTGGGGGGGAAAAAAAAGACAGACGTATATCACGGCCTGCTGGAGTATAGTAAACACAGAAAACATTTTAAAGCAACAATGTTGAAGATAGATATTTTTGTTTTCCAAAATTGCCGTCATTGAACAGAAACCAAGATGGAGATTTCATTGCAACTAATTAGAAATTCTTCTTTCAGGTATGTAATAAACGATCTTAGCACAAAATAATGTACGATACACGAGCGGTATGTTTTCTTTCAATTCTCGGAAATTAAAAAAGCTCAACTACGTTTCGCTTTTTCAAACCTTTCCTCGAATATGAAAACTTCAACATACCGCTCTTGTAACGCATATTACTATTACAATTTCAATAGTTGAAAAATAAATTGTGGTGAAGTCTTGGAGGTAGTGCAGATTTTCGATGCTTATATAAGAAGGGGTTGCAATCCAGGCACTGGGATATATCAGTTACTCCAAATCTGTTACTGAGGAAGTTAGTAATTGTAATAGTAGTAGCAGTAGTAGTAGTAGTAGTAGTAATAATAATAATAATAATAATAATAATAATAATAATAATAATAATAATAATAATAAATTACAGTATGAGTAAATAACATTTCACATGGTTGCAGCAACAATATGTTGTCGTGTCGGTGCGACACCTTGACCACACGCTAACGGGTCGTGTGTTTGGTAACCGGCGCACGACATCCAGCAGAACAGGTCGAGATCTCACTCATACCCACTTTCCTTACACATTTCGCAGCAAGGGGCCTTGTAATATCGTGATAGCTTGCTTTTTATGAGGTTTCGTGTTTTTCATAAGCCTCTCAGGAAAACCTGATCCCTTGCAATCCGCCACTTTGTCAACACCACCTTCATCATGCTAGTTGCTTGTCATACTTGAATACACAGACATTGAAGCCAACTGCAGGCATGTGAGTTTATGGGTTTTATTTTGAGGGTCCGTCTAGTTACATTTCAGTGTAGTACTGATTCCCGTCCTAACGCCTTGTTTTTAATTACTTACTTGTATTATTCCAATTGAAAAAATACATTGCATTGGAAAAGTCAATAGTTATTAATTTATATGAAATATTTATCAACAGAATAGAAACTCTTTCCAATCAAAAACTTTTTTAGTTAATTTTTAAATGAGAAACTTTATTTACATTCTTAATATTTTCAGGCAATTTATTACATAATTTCAACCCAACAACATTTGGTGATTTACATCCAACTCTTATTTTATTAAATGGAATGTGAAATGCATTAGATTGTCTGATATTAAGACCATGAAAATTCCCATTCTGGATGAACGCTTCCCTATTAGGGTAGAGTAGCATAAATCGCACCGCTTCCTAAATCGCACCACTGCTAGCTTAAAACAAATTACTATAGTAGTGTGGCATCTAGTGGTATTGTTACAATCTACCATATGAACTTCCACCATGTCACTTGATTTCTGCCACTTCTTTGTGTCAGCAGCGTGGTGATAGTGTATCTAATATAATCGCTCAGGTGGATGTAGGCTATATTTAGCTAACATTTTGTAACTTAATAACGGATTTGTATGCAAAGGAATCCATAATCTTAAGATGTTATTCGTTTAAAGAGGTATTAAAGAACATTCAACTTAGTAGGATTTTCGAACATGTGGTGATTATAGGCTAGAATGAAGGAAATAATAACTTATGGCGTAGTTTCTCAATTCGCACCACTTTGTAGGTGCCTAATTCGCACCGGTGCGATATTAGCAACTGTAGCATTTCTAACCGTACAAAAGAAGGCCCCAAAAATTTTAACTGAACTAGGAATGCATCAGGTGGGTGCAATATCAAGTGGTGAAAAGGGCGTTAATACAACAAGTGTGTGTTGTACAAGCACACCAGATATTTTGTGCCACCTATGAAAATTTTTAAACGTCAAACAGTGCATCCTACATTATCAGCTGGTGCTCCTCCAGAATCGTTATTTGTTTGCTCTGATTCAGGTTACATCAACAGTGAACTATTTGTCGAATAGCTCAAACATTTTATTTGTCACTCAAACCTGCCATAGAAAAAAGTGCTGCTTCTGTATGTCCACCTATACGACCCATTCCAAAAATTTAGAAGCTAGATTATCTCGGGAAAATTGTATGCTCCTATTTCAGCTTCCTTGTCATAATACTCAGAGGCCCAGCCTTTAGATGTTCCTATCTTGAAACCATTTCAGACAGCTATATCATGAAGCAGTTCTTAGGTGACTTCGAGATAATCGTGGAGAAAAGGTGACGCAGTTTACAGTCTGAACTTCCTGGTGAAGCACATGACAAATGTATAACAATAAAAAACGCATTCAGGAAGTTTAAATGTTAGGTAATTTATGCTCTATATTTTCAATTTCATTTGAAGATGCGTTACTCTCTTTCATTAATTTCAATAAACTTGTAATTTGCATTTATCACATTATTCACATTAAATACTGTTCAATATTAAAATCTTTCCTTCATCCTGTTCCCTGCAGTTAAAGAGGTGCGATTTAAGAAACCGCAGGTGCTATTTAGGAAACTAGTTGCCTAAATGGCATCACTGACAAGTGTTTCGAAAATGTCATCCTGCTTCAAAAATATTAAATCAAATTCAAGGATTCTTTTTTACATGAAAGGTAAATGTTCTGGGAACGTATTTCTGTAAAGGAATGCAGAAAATAAAAACTGCATTGTTCAATAAAAATTATAAATGCTAAAGTGGTGCGATATAGGCAACCTTACCCTACAATATACGAGTGTATAAGCACACAAATTTAAAATATATAAACTAGGAAAAGTTAAAATTTTAAAAGGTTTAAAATATGCTTCACATGAAACTGTAAAGCTTATTCCAGCCATATACCGTATTATCACAGTCTACTACATACAGTCACGAAGCTTGAGGTGTTTTTTTGCAAATCTCGTGATAAAGCGCTCCAAGCGGTTAGCAACTACAAACAATAGTCTGTCCATGGTCGACTTTGGACTGTGTCGTATTTCTATCGAGTGCTAGCTCGTTGCGTATTTCACATTGATGCTTGTGAAATGTTCGTTATTGGTTATAATGAAAATGTTAATGGCTAAAATATAATAATTGGAATAATAATATGGGACAAGGAGGAGACGTTTGTAGTGTTATAAATTGTAGCAACAGTAAGAGAAAGAAGCCAGAGTTATCCTTTTTCCGATTTCCGAAAGATTCAGAAAGGTTCCTGGGTTTCCACAAGAATGCTGTGCAGAAACAAAACTGTTAATTTTGAAGTTCTTTGTGACTGTTAGAATACATTATATCCTTAAATTTCACAATGAAATGTTTCAGTCTAACCGAAAGGACATTAGATACCGGTTAAAGTTCTGTCACTTAGGCTGCTAAATTTCCAGAGAAATAAAGGTTAGGTCTACTTTTTTCAGAGGATATATTTTTAATCGTAGCTATTAATTTTGTTATTATTTTTATGTGTTATTTTACTAAAGACGTAGAAAAATTAAGTTTGTTTTAATGAAATTTATTGATCACGTTTTATTTTCAATTCTGGTGGGATTATTATTGCTTAGGCCTACTTTTTTCTTCAAAGGATATGTTTTTAATTATAGCTGTTAATTTTGTTGTTATTTTTATTTGTTGCTTTACTAGAGACGTAGAAAAAGTCTGTTACAATAAATTTATTGATCACGTTTTATTTCCAATTCTGGTGTGATTATTATTGCTTAACCTCATCCCACTTTAACTACGTAAGCCTACACTACAAGTACCGGTACAGTAAGTTACTCCATTAATTCATACTTCCATTATTATTGTTGTAAAGAGGAATGCAAATTAATATTTATTGGTTTCATAGTTAATTATCGCTATCGCTATAATCTTGAATGAGTGAAGCTATTATAGTAAATTTCAGTTCGTTTTGCAGAAACAAAAATTATATTAACTCATTTCTTACAGATATCTTCGAGTTTATGGTGGAATTTAATATGCATTCATTAAAATAATAAATCAACTTTATGCATTTAATATTTCAATAATGGAAGGAAGGTGTTAATTTTTTCCAAAAGAACACGACAACGAAAGTGTACCATATTTTGTCGGCTGCTAGGAGAGAGATCTGCGATGATGAGGCGATAGTAGCGATCCTAGTGGTGGGCAACTACCCATGTTTGCATTTTTACTACATATTGAGCTTCGCGACTGTATATAGTAGACTGTGGTATTATTCTCTTTTGAAATGGGAATACATTTTGTGTTGAGGTACACCAGCCCCAGAAACAAATGCCATACATATCTCAAACGAGATTCAACATATGCGTAATACATACAAACTAGCTGGGTTTGCGTCAGCACAGATCTTAAATTAAAAAATAAATGAAAGATAACGAATTCAGTTTTCAAATAACCTTAGTACAATGATTTTTTTTAATTTAAGAAACGACCTCAGTACAATGATTTTCAAAATTTAAATTTTCGTCGATGGTTAACCCTAAAGAAAGTTACAGCATTTGATGCTGGAAGGTCAACATGATTTACATGCAATCTCATATGTTCTGTTTTATCTGCTCCATCAGAGACGTTATAAAGACGTTTATCCTTCAAAAATCCCAACACAAAGTGGGAACTGATGGTCGTCCACTCCGTGGCAAGTCCTTAACAGTACCATCTGTTGAAATTTCGTGACCCATCTCATTATGGTGAATTTGGATTTCTTCCATATTGCCGGCGGAATTGTCGCTGAACGATTATTGGTGATCTACACTCAGCATACCACACACACACACACACACACACACACACACACACACACACACACACACACACACACACACACACTGAGCCTTCTCCACTGGTGTCGTCATTGTCGTTTAATTAAAATCTGCAAAAAGAATGAAAACAAAACTCTGAGAACATGTTACAAAAACCGTATTGCTTTATGTCACGTGGTTTCTGGGCAATGATTAATAATGGTAGGGGAGAGTTGGGTAGTATCGGATATCGGGTAATATCGGACAGTGTGTTTCTTTCATCTATCACCAGACCATAATACCTGAATGACATGGTTACGTTTCTGTATGCGACGTCACAGAAACGTAATCATGTTATACAGGTACTATCATCTGGTGGTAGAAGAAAGAAACTCACTGTCCGATATTACCCGATGTCCGATACTACCCAACTCTCCCCTACTGAAACTTTATGGACAAGGTGTACTACAATTCTATGAGGAGATAGGAGATTTAAATGAGCAATTTGTAGAAATCTGTTGCAAATCCAATAAAAGTAAACACTCTCTTCATTTTACGGAGCCCTACGACGACTGTTTTGTTATCTTGCAGAGCTGACGGGATAGACCTCTTATTTGCGATGGCAACTTGTTCGTCCTTGTCGCTTCTGTGTTGTTCTTGGCATCATTTCTCAACTGTTGCCACAACAATCGCGGCCTTCTGGCAGCTCGTCGCTGCGGAAAACGCGTGACGCGTGTGCGTTCAGTGTGTCACAACGGGCCACCGTATTACCATAGCTAGCAGAATGCCGCAAGCCATGCGGTTGTAAAATGGAGGTCGATTCTTAACAATCTTCGTTTCCCACTTTTTATTTTTCTATAGGCCTAGTAAAACTACAAACTGTCAAATGTAACCCTTTGTTATTTTACATAAATTTTACATCCTCTACTATTGGCCGCGTCAGAGATTCAGCGCAAGTGCGTTGGTTATACCAGTCTGGGTCCGATCCTCTGCCTATTACTGTTACGACAAGTAAATAACTCTTTTGAAAAAATGCAATTAATACTTAACTGGTATACTGTTCCAATAATTCATTCATCTACCTGTTCATTTATCCAATAATTCACTCATCTACCTGTTCATTAATCCAATAATTCACTCATCTACCTGTTCATTAATCCAATGATTCACTCACCTATCTGTCCATTAATGCAATGATTCACTAACCTCTCTGTTCATTAATTTAATAATTCACTAACCTCTCTGTCCATTAATCCAATAATTCACTCATCTGCCTGTTCATTAATTGAATAATTCACTCATCTACCTGTTCATTAATCCAATAATTCACTCATCTACCTGTTCATTAATCCAATAATTCAATCATCTACCTGTTCATTAATTGAATAATTCACTCATCTACCTGTTCATTAATCCAATAATTCACTAATCTACCTTTTTATTAATTCCATAAATTCACTCATTTATCTGCTCATTAATTCAATTATAATTCATTCATCTACCTGTTCATTAATCCAATAATTCACTAATGTACATGTTCATTAATCAAATAATTCACTAATCTACCTTTTTATTAATTCCATAAATTCAGTCATTTATCTGCTCATTAATGTAATTATAATTCATTAAACCAATAATTCACTAATGTACATGTTCATTAATCCAATAATTCACTAATCTACCTTTTTATTAATTACATAAATTCACTCATTTATCTGCTCATTAATTCAATTATAATTCATTCATCTACCTGTTCATTAATCCAATAATTCACTAATGTACATGTTCATTAATCCAATAATTCACTAATCTACCTTTTTATTAATTTCATAAATTCACTCATTTATCTACTCATTAATTCAATTATAATTCATTCATCTACCTGTTCATTAATCCAATAATTCACTAATGTACATGTTCATTAATCCAATAATTCACTAATCTAGCTTTTTATTAATTCCATAAATTCACTCATTTATCTGGTCATTAATTCAATTATAATTCATTCATCTATCTGTTCATTAATCCAATAATTCACTAATGTACCTGTTCAATAATCCAATAATTCAATCATCTACCTATTTATTAATCCATCAATTCATCCATATATATTACAATACTTAATATATTAATTCACTCATTCTTTTACACAAAATATAATTTATTGACAGATCCCTTGTTTCTCTTCTTAATTTACCACTTAACCTTTAATTTATGCAATAATTCACTCTGCTCACGAACTTATCTCTTCACTCATCAATACTCTGTATATGTTATTTATCCTGATGTGCGTACACTGACCCGGAACTACACGATCTCACACGCGCGCGTGTTGTGTGCCTCATTTTATTGCCCGGTTGTAAATTTGTAATTGTGTCGAATCACTCAGTTCCTCCCGAATTTCTTCGCACCGTGCGAAAACCAAAGTCTGAATGAATGTAACGCAGACGTGTAAAGAAACACCTGGGCCTGTTATATGGTGGTGGATGATCATGGCACAGCTCCTGTGGTTTTTAACAGTAGCTGTTGCCCACTAAATTAGGCCCAGCGTCACTAGCAGTTAAGATGCACCTTGTGACCACATCGTCAGAGGGCTGTTACTTGTGATCACTAAAAGTATTACCATCACAAAACGTTGTCTTCTTCATATCGTCTTTTTCTTCTCCTGTATTGCCCAACTTTCTCCCTCCTCTTTCGACATATTCGCCATATAAATTGAGGGAAAGAAGACAGAAGACGGACATTGCAAAGTTTTCTTTTCTCAATGGTACTATCAGGGAATGGAATGCTTTACCTGCAGACTTACTAAAGGCTTTACCAATAACCAAAAATGTATTTAAAAATAGGTTTAAGGACTTTACTAATAGACGGTAGTATATTATGCACACAATTTAAAGGGTGGAATTGATATTTTGTTATTGAAGGTTGTATCAGTGAAGAAGTGTGTTGTGTCAGTAAAGTGTGAAGTGTGTTGTGTTAGTGAAGTGTGAAGTGTAAGTGAAGTGTGTTTCTGTCAGTGAAGCTTTATAGTTTATAGTGGCAGTGCAAAGTATTTGAACAGTGAAATGTTTTTGAAGTGTTAGTGAAATCATGGTAGAATCAGTGAAATGTGTCGTAGTTCCAGTGCAGTGAGTGAGTTGTCAGCGAAATGAGTGTAGTGCTGAAAGGTACTTGTGCAGATATGAACATATCATACTCGTGGGTTTTAGTTCGAACTTAGATTTAAGATACAAATTAGATTCATTTTAAATGTTATTTTAAGTGAATGTGCTTCATTTAATTTAGGATGCTACCTGTTATTATTATTATTATTATTATTATTATTATTATTATTTATTTTATTAGTATTATTATTCAGACTTCCCCCTCAATATATAAATTGACGTGTTTTTGGTTGAAATTGAATTCAATGTAAATAATTAGTTATTTAGACTGGGAAATTTTGAAATGAAAGCCCTGTTTAACAATATCAAATAAAATACATTATAGTGCTAAAGAAATTACATGTTTTATTTTATTACTTTAATTCGAGTATAGACGTTTCGAGAAAATATACTTTCTATTTATCTATTTATTTACTAACCATTTATTTGTTTATTTATTTCTTTTTACTTATTTATTTATTTATTTATTTATTTATTTATTTATTTATATGTAAATTTACTCATTTATTTATTTAATCTTCTGGAAATAAGGCTATCAGGCCTTCTCTATCACACCACCAGAAATAAAAATAAAGAAAACAAATGGAGAGAGGAAAAGTAAATAAGGAAAAGAAATAAAAGTACAAATACAAATAGGTACAGAAAGGTGGAAAAAAACATAAATACAAAGATAAGATTACAACAGGTACAAAATTAGAAATGTACTACTAGTATTACATCGATTCCCTAACATCGTCCATTTAGTGATTAAGTAAGTAACTAAACGTCTAAAACTACTCTTAAGTCAAGTAATTGACTGTAGAGTAACATTTTCGAAACTTTTATAATGTAGTTAAAATTTTTATTTGGCTTCACTCATTCATTCATTCATTTATTTTATTCCATAAATCTTACGTGAGCAATGGAGCTTTAAGATGTGGAACAAGTCAAAATTTTACAATATTACAATTACAATTTTTACAAATTTTTATAGTTTTACAATTTAGTAATTTTTACAATTTTTACAATTTTGTGCAAGCTTTTTATTTTTTTTTTTTTTTTTTTTTTTTAAGATGTTTTGCAGAGATGAGTGAGATGACATGCATTTGAGGGATTCGCCAAAAGATTACCCGGCATTTGCCATTTTGGTTTGGGGAAACCTCGGAAAACCCCAACCAGGTAATCAAATCAAAGGGTGGTAATCAAATCAAAGGGGGTAATCAAATCAAAGGGGTTGATGCCAAGGACTCGCCATAGACCATCCGGCTTCAGTCCCACGGCTGTGGAAAACCTCGGAAGAAACCGAAGACCAAAGGGGGCTCAAATCCAAGCCCGAACGCAGCTCCGGATCAGCAGTCCAGCGATTCTGCCGATGGCTCTACTAAACGTATACAATACCTAGCCAATCAGATTATTAAATTTACAAACGCAAACGATCATTCATCAGTTGAGCTATATGTATAATGCGAAACAAGAAGTTAATTAAATTTAAGGCATAAACAATTCAACCTGTTGTGATATACAGAAATTGATAATACATATCATGCAAACTACTTCAAATTACAAACACAAACAATTTATCAATAGAGCTATATAGATTACTATTCAATATAAAGCATATAGAATTCATCGGCCAAAACTATAGAAATATATACAATACAAAGTAGCATACTTTCATTATGCTATACAAATTTGTGCAATTAATATCAAGTAGATTAATTCAATTTATGTCCACACCTGTGGAGTAACGGTTAGAGCGTCTAGCCGCGAAACCAGGTGGCCCGGGTTCGATTCCCGGTTGGGACAAGTTACCTGGTTGAAGTTTTTTCCAGGGTTTTCCCTCAACCCAATATGAGCAAATGCTGGGTAACTTTCGGTGTTGGACCCCAGACCCATTTCACCAGCATTATCACCTTCATCTCATTCAGACGCTAAATAACCTAAGCTGTTGATAAAGCGTCGTAAAATAACCTAATAAAAAATTCAATTTATAATCATAAAAAATTCATCAGTTGAGCTATACAGACTACTATACAATTTACAGCATATACAATTCATCAATTGAGCTATACAGACTACTATTCAATGCTAAACAAAAATATACAATGCATAGTAAACAGATTAAGTCAATATAAAAAACACTCTATACTGTTAAATAACGAGTCTCTGATTATGGGAATTTCGTTAAAACAGTTACCAATTTTTACCCTCATTTATCGTCTACATATAACTCTTCTCCTGGCTCACATTCTTTTTCAATTTGCCATGTTACTTTTACATCTGCATGTACATCTTCTCACTGTCCTTTTTCCCCATAATAGCGATGCTAAAAATAAGTGTCAGTTGAAGCAGGTTTCCTCCTAGCATTGGTGCAACTCTTTCTCTAGACTTCGTGAAAAAACTAGCGTTTTCTTTCGTGCAACAACATACACAAACAAGATTCGTAATGGTGCAAGTGCGCCTTGAATGACATCCTCACACTCGGGGCAGGAGTTATTGCAGAACGCTGCATATCCGCCTGCTTTACATGTCGTCCCGAGGAGAAAGTGCTCAACTTTCCCATCCTAGCAGCAACGAACACATCCAATTAGGACGACCACGTCCGGGTGACAGTATGACATGAGCGGGGGACCGTGCCCATACAGATGAACCTTGCAGTTCTGTGAAATTGCAGGATCATACTAAAACTGACATAAGGAAGTCGCTATTAAGTTCATTTTATCTGCATTATTAATTGCAAAATTGAACCTTAGAGTCAGTCTTGTAATGTGGCGTTAACAAAATCTATGTTAACTATGTGTGGTTGCTAGGATACGAAATCGTGATAATACCACAGTCGAGTATATACAGTCACGAAGCTCAATACGTAGTAAATAGCATCCATAGATAGTTGCTCACCACTAGGATCGCTACTATCTCCCCATTACAGACAATGCGAAATAGTGCCTGCACAGTCTATTGTTCCTAGCACCCTCAAAACTCAAGCTTCGTGACTGTATATACTAGACTGTGATAATACTAAAACTGACATAAATCGCTGTTAAGTTCATTTTATGTGTATTATTAATTACAATTTTATTCAACCTTAGAGTCAGTTTTGTTATGTTGCGTTAACCAATCTATGTTAACTATATGTGGTTGCTAAAATACGAAATAGTGATAATACTAAAACTGACATAAATCGCTGTTAAATTCATTTTATGTGTATTATTAATTACAATTGAACTTTAGAGTCAGTCTTGTTATGTGGCGTCAACACAATCTATGTTAACTATATGTGGTTGCTAGGATACGAAATCATGATAAAACTAAAACTACATAAATCGCTATTAAGTTCATTTTATATATATTATATTGCAAATTGAATATTAGAGTCACTCTTGTTATTTGGCGTTAACACAACCTATATTAACTGTTATTATTACGAAATCGTAATAATAACCCTACTAAAACTAACATAAATTATTGTTAAGTTCATTTTATGTGCATTATTAATTACAATTGAACCTTAGAGTCAGCCTTGTTATGTGGCGTTAACACAATCTATGTTAACTGTATGTGGTTGCTAGGATACGAAATATTGATAATACTAAAACTGACATAAATCGCTGCTAAGTTCATTTTATGTGCATTATTAATTACAATAAAATTGAACCTTAGAGTCAGTCTTGTTATGTGACGTTAACACAATCTATGTTAACTATACGTGGTTGATACGATACGAAATCGTGATAATACTAAAACTGACATAGCCTAAATCGCTGTTAAGTTCATTTTATGTGCGTTATTAATTACAACTGAACCTTAGAGTCAGTCTTGTTATGTGCGTTAACACAATCTATGTTGATATGTGGTTGCTAAGATACGAAATTGTGATAATATTAAAACTGGCATAAAATCGCTGTTAAGTTCATTCTATGTGAATTAATAATTACAATTGAACCTTAGAGTCAGTCTTGTTATGTGGCGTTAACACAATCTATGTTAACGATATATGATTGCTATGATACGAAATCGTGCTAATACTGTAACTGACGTAAGGAATCCGCTGTTATGTTCATTTTCTGCGCGGCCAAACTTCACGTTGTTGTTGACGTCGCGGGAGAAATTCGCAGATCCTCCGGCGGACGACGGTTCTAAGAGGAAACGTGTTGATGGGCCGATAAGTACTGTCACGCGTAAGGCGGCATTTCCAGGCGCATCTGGAGTGTGATATCGGCGTGCTTTGTTTTCTCTGTGACGTGGTCCACTTCGCAAGTGGTGCAGAGGCGTGGTGCACGCGTAGCGGACTGTGTGTTCGAGTCTCACTCCAGCCGCATGCTTTTGAAACATCTGTCTAAGAGTCTGTCCAGTAGTTCACCCGATTTGCTTTGTAAGTTTATCATGAATACGCATGTACGCAGCGTCGTGAAGTCACAGTGTACCTAGTTCGACCTTATTTGGATTTTCATCGTCGGCAATCAGTGGTCGCTGATAAAGCTTGTGTTGAAAGACCACAGGATTACGCTGTGTCATCTAGGTCTATAATCCTTAATGAGAAATGCAAAGGATCATGGAATGGAATGTTGAAAGTTGAAATCAAACCTGGAAGAATATGATGATGATGATAATGATGATCTTGGTGATGATTAGACGTCGTTTTTATATGCAAATGCATATTTTGTTTGCTTTCACACATGATATACAAAGTGGAGGCATATTTTTCAAGTCCTTCTAAATCAGTAGGTATGTGCAGTTTTATAGTGCATATATCTGCACAGTTCGGTTGTGGCATATTATCTATAGGCATAAACAGGCATATCCTAAAGATAAATATCAACATATCGCTGGCTAACAACTGATACTTCCTATTTATAAATTTACAAGTGAATAAAAAATGTTTAAAAAATTTTTCTTCTCAAAATAGACAGACTTTTTATGTATGCTTCTGCTTGGAAAATCCTCTACTCGAGAAAGAAATATTAGTTAATTTTCTGATTTTGTGTACTTAATAGGCTAATAATGTAGTTACTCTAAAATCCGCAAACTATTAGAGAAAGCATGGGAGTTTTGCTTAAAGCAAGTAAGAAGATAGGTTTGGAAGTAAACCACAAAAAACAATGCATGTGATTTTTTATGTTATGTTCTTGGCTAAGACCACACCGTACACGAGCCTGGCTCTTACGGTAGTGAATACAAACATTTTGTTTTATAATTTTAATTTGTACTCACTAGCTTGCTAGCTAGTTAAATAAATAAATAAATAATAAATAAATGATAAATAAATAAATAATAAATAATAAATAAATAAATAATAAATAAATAAACAAATAAATAAATAAATAAATAAATAAATAAATAAATAAATAAATCTCTTGACCAGAACATAGTACGAAACAGAAAAAGAAAAATTTGAAATTTATTATTTCAAACATGGACTTGGACTCTCACTTTGAGAGAGGAACAGAGATTAATGGATGTTTGAGAGTAAGGTTCTTAGGAAAATATTTGGGGCTAAGAGGGATGAAGTTACAGGAGAATGGAGAAAGTTACACAACGCAGAACTAAACGCATTGTATTCTTCACCTGACATAATTATGAACATTAAATCCAGACGTTTGAGATGGGCAGAGCATGTAGCACGTATGGACGAATACAGAAATGCATATAGAGTGTTAGTTTGAGACCGGAGGGAATAAGACCTTTGTGGAGGCCGAGACATAGATGGGAGAATAATATTAAAATAGATTTGAGGGAGGTGGGATATGATGGTAGAGACTGGATTAATCTTGTTCAGGATAGGGACCGATGGCGGGCTTATGTTAGGGCGGCAATGAATCTCCGGGTTCTGTAAAAGCTATTTGTAAGTAAGTAAGAAGGACTTATGTTCCTTTCTGGAGACATTTCATTAAATAATCCACTGAACAGCTTTTGAGTACTCTTCCTAACACCTTAGGAGATCATCGTCAGTATTAATTATATTTTTGTTTTCTCTTCCTACATTTCGCTGTTATTTAAATGGCGGCGTGTCCAGCTACAGATCTAGAGGAAATTGGAGTTTTATAATAATAATAATAATAATAATAATAATAATAATGGCTTTATTTAACCTGGCAGAGTTAAGGCCTAAGGCCTTCTCTTACACTCAACCAGGATTAAAACTTGCTTACACAGTTGAACATAAAACTGGATCGGAATTAAGTAATTACATACTGATACAATTTAGGTACATAATGACATCAAAAGACGTAGTTACATAAACATTTACCTCATAAAATAAAAATAAACATAGTGGAATACATATTAATGTTGTTAGAATCAAATACGAATCACATAAAAACAGAAGCCGATAATTCAATAAAAAAATGTACACAGTAAAAATAAAAATAAACACATAAGTATACATATTAGTATTAGATTACAATTAAGTAGGATTTACATAATTAAACCAGAAACCGACAATTGAATAAAATGTACAGAAAAAATAGATTAATAGTAATAAAAAAAACACAGTGAGATACATATTGGCGTTAAGTGATAAATAAACACGATTTAGATAAAAAAAAATAGAAACAAATACAGTGGAATACATTCCATTAAATATTTGCAACGCGTTAGGTCTGGTAACTCATCATAAGATATTCTTCTAATTTACATTTAAAGGAAATTAAAGTTCGGCAGCCCTTACTTCAGGCGGCAGAGAATTCCAGTGACGAGAAGTAGCAACAGTGAAAGATGAAGAATAAAGAGATGATGTGTGCAGTGGTTTTTCTAGCGTGTTATCATATTGTGACCGAGTATTTAAGTTATGATACCGAGAAAGACTGGGGAATCGGACAGATAAGTAAGAGGGAGTAGAGGTGTGCAAAATTCGGTATAAGAGAGAATTTCTGTCTTAAGCTGACTGTGTTTATGCTATGTCGTCTCAACTGGACGTCGTGTAGCATGATGACCACATAACCAAAAGCCACATTATCATATTTATGGATGTCTAATGTTAGTTCATTGTCCTTAAAAGTGAGGACATAACAGATCAAAGGACCCAGTCCTTGAAGGCAGATGACAGCGAACTTTCTGGCTTAAGATTCCCGTGTTAAGACATCGACCAAAGGCCTTGCAAGTTTTAGTGCCGCCTTTGTTGTCACGGATGCAGAAAACGTATATTCGCGTGAACAATCCGTGAATATATATTTTTTTGCAATATTACTTGGAACTATACCGGAAATGAACTCCGTGCTGTGGCTGTGGGAAAGTTTTCGCGAGTATTGTTTATGGTTAACCACCTGTCCGCGTGGAGGCGCGCAGATCGGCAATCAGTGCAGCTCTGGGATTCAGTTGAGCATCGGACAGGCGCTGGGGAGGTGTTGTGTGCGCCATGGCAAGTGCTTCACGGTGCCGAGGTGCTGTTTACGTTTCCTGCGTGGTGTGAGTGAGTGTTGTTTGTTCGAAGATGCTGATCCGACTACTTATTTTCTCGACGCTAGTCCTCGCTGTGAACCTGGTTGCAGGATTATTCGCCAAAGACTCTTCCATACCAGGTTGGTGCACCACATGATTATCTTATATACTAAAGTTGCTATAGTGACAAGCAAGAGATATGTAGACGTTGCTATAGGGATAGCAAAAAATGAATTACAAAAAAAAAAAAAAAAAAAGACTACGTCTACATTTATTTCATAGTTTATGGGATTTTATTGACAGATTTTCGTAACTCAACATCTATGCTAAAGGGAGTGTGTGAAGAATTGAGAATTACACACGTATTTTATTTTCTAAACGTCGATTGTCATTGCCAGTTGAATTCGAGGGCAAAGTGCGAAGATAAAAGTGACAAAATCTTCACTGAAAGTGTCACTCGATATTCACACGTATGTGTGACGTAAATATTCAAATCGAACATTTGTTTCTTTTTAACTCTGTTATTTAACGATGTTGTATCAACTACTAGGTTATATTTTAGTGGTGATAGCGAGATGGTATTTGGCGAGATGAGGCCGAGAATTCGCCATAGATTACCTGACATTCGCCTCGGAAAGAAACCCAACCAGGTAATGAGGCCAAGCGGGGATCGAACTGGCGCACGAGCGCAACTCCAGATCGACAGGCAAGCACCTTAGCCGACTGAGCTATATTTGTGTTACCGTACCGATACCCCTGTCATTGGCTGAGGTTTCAACAATAGCGCTTAATAACAAATGACATCTCCAAGGGGTCGAACCAAACTCCTTGCTTAGAGTAATCTTGAAATATATTATACTTACTAACACCATTTGAAATATCATAACAATGCTAAACGATGTCTGTTATCCCTATTTCACGTTACCGATCCCTCTGTTATATTGCAAATCTGGCTTTCAGGTATAGCTCCCTGTGAAATTGATTTGAATAATTTCAAGGGGAAAATTGTTCCGGCGCCAGGTATCGAATTCGGGACGTTTGGCTGAGCGCGTAAACGCTCTACCGACTGAGCTACCCAGGAACGTACCAGCGACCGGCCCAATTCTTTCCCATTTATATCCACTACAATATATTTCCGTACTTTTCCCTGAACCAATACACAGCAAATTCTGGGCAACTTCAACGCTCGTCCCTGGATTATTTCCTTGGTATTACCACCTTCACTCAGACGACGGATAAACAGAGCAGATGGTAGAGCGTCGTAAAATAACTAATTTAAAACACTTAATATAACCTAACCAAACCTAACCTAACCTAACCTAATTTAACCTAGCCAAACATAAGTAACCTAACCTAACCTAACCAAAACTAATATAACCTAATTTAACCTAGCCACACCTAAATAACCTGTCCAAAATTAATCTAGCCTAATTTAACCCAACCAAACATAACTAACCTAACCTAAACTAATCTAACCTAATTTAACCTAACCGAACATAAGTAACATAACCTAAGCTAATTCAACCTAATTTAACCTAGTCAAACATAAGTAACCTAACCTAACCTAACCAAAACTAATATAACCTAATTTAACCTAGCCACACCTAAATAACCTGTCCAAAATTAATCAAGCCTAATTTAACCTAACCAAACATAACTAACCTAACCTAAACTAATCTAGCCTAATTTAACCTAACCAAACATAAGTAACATAACCGAAGCTAATTCAACCTAATTTAACCTAGCCACACCTAAATAACCTAACCTAAACTAATCTAGCCTAATTTAACCTAACCAAACATAAGTAACCTAACCTAAACTAATCTAACCTAATTTAACCTAACCAAACATAAGTAACCTAACCTAAACTAATCTAGCCTAATTTAACCTAGCCAAACATAAGTAACCTAACCTAACCTAAACTAATCTCACCTAATTTAACCTAGCCACACCTAAATACCCTGTCCAAAATTAATCTAGCCTAATTTAACCTAACCAAACATAACTAACCTAACCTAAACTAATCTAGCCTAATTTAACCTAACCAAACATAAGTAACATAACCTAAGCTAATTCAACCTAATTTAACCTAGCCACACCTAAATAACCTAACCTAAACTAATCTAGCCTAATTTAACTTAACCAAACATAAGTAACCTATCCTAAACTAATCTAGCCTAATTTAACCTAACCAAACATAAGTAACCTAACCTAAACTAATCTAACCTAATTTAACGTAGCTACACCTAAATAACCTAACCTAAACTAATCTAGCCTAATTTAACCTAACCAAACATAAGTAACATCACCTAAACTAATCTAACCTAATTTAACCTAGCCACACCTAAATAACCTGTCCAAAATTAATCTAGCCTAATTTAACCTAACCAAACATAACTAACCTTACCTAAACTAATCTAACCCAATTTAACCTAGCCACAACTAAATAACCTGTCCTAAACTAATCTAGCCTAATTTAACCTAACCAAACATAAGTAACATAACCTAAACTAATCTAACCTAATTTAACTTAGCCACACCTAAGTAACCTAACCTAAACTAATCTAGCCTAATTTAACCTAACCAAACATAAGTAACCTAACCTAACCTAAACTAATCTAACCTAATTTAACCTAGCCACACCTAACTTACCTGTCCTAAACTAATCTAGCCTAATTTAACCTAACCAAACATAAGTAACCTAACCTAAACTAATCTAACCTAACCTAACCTAATTTAAACAAGCCACATCTAAATAACCTAACCTAAACTAATCTAGCCTAATTTAACGTAGCCACACCTAAATAACCTGTCCTAAACTAATCTAGCCTAATTTAACCTAATCAAACATAAGTAACATAACCTAAACTAATCTAACCTAATCTAACCTAATTTAAACAAGCCACACCTAAATAACCTAACCTAAACTAATCTAGCCTAATTTAACCTAACCAAACACAAGTAACCTAACCTAAACTAGTCTAGCCTAATTTAACCTAGCCACACCTAAATAACCTAACCTAAACTAACATATCCTAATTTAACCTAACCAAACATAAATAACCTAACCTAAACTAATCTAACCTAATTTAAACAAGCCACACCTAAATAACCTAACCTAAACTAATCTAGCCTAATTTAACCTAACCAAACATAAGTAACATAACCTAAACTAATCTAACCTAATTTAACCTAGCCACACCTAAATAGCCTAACCTAAACTAATCTAGCCTAATTTAACCTAACCAAACATAAGTAACCTAACCTAAACTAATATAACGTAATTTAACCTAACCACATCTAAATAACCTAACCTATTCTAATCTAACCTAATTTAACCTAATCAAACATAAGTAACCTAACCTAAACTAATCTAACCTAATTTAACCTAACTAAACATAAGTAGCCTAACCTAAACTAATCTAACCTAGTATTTAACCTATCCAAACATAAGTAACCTAAACTAATCTAACCTAATTTAACCTAACTAAACATAAGTAACCTAAACTAATCTAACCTAATAGTAACCTAACCTAAACTAAACGAGATAACTGAAAAAACGATACAGCCATATCTCACCCTACTGATGAATCAAAGATAGCAACGATGACGTAGGCCTAATATAATAATTATACATGTGTAGCATACCAACAAACCTAACCTAACCTGTCACTGATTTTCGTCCTTTCGAAAACTTTCAATCCACCAAAAAACGTAGAGTTCCATATCGTATTCTCCAGTAGACCCAACTAAATTGACCTAAATGAACTAAACTAATCTGACCTAACCTAAGAAAACCTAAATAAGCTAACTTAAATTAAACTAACCTTATCCAACTTAAAATTACCTACACTAACCTAAACTAACCTAACCAAACCTAAATTAACCTAACCTGAATTAGTGTCCTTTTCTCTGTTTGATGTAAGCTAAGTTAAGCTCATGCGTACTGCCAAAACTAGCGATCATTTCCGGCGTGAGTAATTATGTAATAAGCATCGGCCAGGCCATCATATTTCCGCAATAGAGGTCCAGGGAACATACTTTCCCGTTAGAGTGTAAAGAGGCTGACAATATGCTAATCATAAGAAAACGTTGAAATTTTAATTAAAATATATGTATAGGCCCATATTTGGTCATGTATGTTCCCAGAACTCTGTCTGTGTATGGCACTCAAGGGATAAAAGCAAGCCTAAGGTCAAGGATCCTGGGTCCAGTCCTCGAAAAACCAAGTCAAGTCATATTGTTTGATGGAATGAGGAAAAAATTAGAGTTAGATGGATTGTGCTAGAATGTTTAAATTTGTAGGGAAATAGGACAGCTCCGAGAAAACTCTTTTATGAACAAAATAACTGTGAGGGCATTCCTCTGTCGAAAAATTCCGAAGATACGGACGGATGCAGTCCTTTAAATCAGAGAACCAAGCACACTAACTTCCATTAACATAGTAATAATTTGTTGGTTCTTAGTGAATTTGTCATTGTATGTTTATATCTATGTATTGTAGGCCTATATGAAAACGAATATTCTCGTAGTTGTGTTTCAGACTACAGCATCACTAATTCTGAGCTTATTCAATACCCGTCAGTGATATTTGTCGGAATAGCTGCAGTATAATTCGCCTTTTCCACAGTTATGTAGAAGTAAACACAAGCATACAACCTTACGAGGAGAAAGAAGGTTTGTAATAACTTTTCTTGCATTGAATACAAATCAAGGAAACAAAGTCTGGCCCCCGGGCATGCTGCCAGAGCGACTGCGCAATAATTCAGCTGAAGATTGTTCTGTCCTGCATGCTTGCACGCCAATACAGCGAATTGAAAACGTCATGAAACGAGAGTCCTGCACTAGCCTTCTCTGCTACGTCAAATTGATCACTTCCCTAGTTCAAATGGGAGTTACAGAACAAGCTGAAAACTTGAAACTTATAAAGTACAAATATGGTTATTAAAACTATGACCCAGGACAGGTAAAAGAGAAGAGCCATACTGTTGCCTAAACTCTGGAAGGACAGTTCGATGGTAATGGATACATTGTTGTTAAAACTATGGAGAGTACAAATAGAAAGCAAGGGACACATTGTTGATAATATATTATAGACAGGTTAAATAGAAGACAAGAAACTCATTGTTATCATTGTGAACAGGACAAATAGAAGCCAAGGGACATATTGCTGTTAAATTGTTGATTTTACAAATAGAAGCCAAGAGATCCATTGTTGTTAAGATAGCGGACGGAATAAATAGAAGCCAAGGGACCCATTGATATTAAGAATGTGGACACAAGAAATGGAAAATGAAGGACGCATTGTTGTTAAAATTGTGAACAGATTAAATAGAAGCCAAGGAATTCATTGTTGTTAAGATTGCGGACAGAATAAATAGATGTCAATGGACCAATTTCTGTTAAGATTGTGGAGAGAATAAATGGAAAATGAAGGACGCATTGTTGTTAAAATTGTGGACAGAATAAATAGAAGCCAAGGGAACTATTGTTGTTAAGATTGTGGACACAATAAACGAAAACTGAAGAACGCGTTGTTGTTAAAATTGTGGACAGAATAAATAAAGCCAAGAAATCCATTGTTGTTAAGATTGCGGACAGAATAAATGGAAACTAAAGAACGCATTGTTGTCAAGATTGCGGACAGAATAAATAGAAGCCAAGGAATCCATTGCTTTTAAGGTTGCGGACAGAATAAATAGAAGCCAAGGAATCCATTGCTTTTAAGATTACGGACAGAATAAATAGAAGCCAAGGGAACTATTGATGTTAAGATTGTGGACAAAATAAATGGAAACTGAAGAACGCATTGTTATTAAAATTGTGGACAGATTAAATAGAAGCCAAGGGAACTATTGTTGTTAAGATTGTGGACACAATAAACGAAAATCCGTTGTTGTTAAAATTGTGGACAGAATAAATAAAGCCAAGAAATCCATTGTTGTTAAGATTGCGGACAGAATAAATGGAAACTAAAGAACGCATAGACAGAATAAATAGAAGCCAAGGAATCCATTGCTTTTAAGATTGCGGACAGAATAAATAGAAGCCAAGGAATCCATTGTTAAGATTTGACAGAATAAATACAAGGAACAGAATAAATAGAAGCCAAGGGAACTATTGATGTTAAGATTGTGGACAAAATAAATGGAAACTGAAGAACGCATTGTTATTAAAATTGTGGACAGATTAAATAGAAGCCAAGAAATCCATTGTTGTTAAGATTGCTGACAGAATAAATAGAAGCCAAGGAATCCATTGTTGTTAAGATTGCTGACAGAATAAATAGAAGCAAGGAATCCATTGTTGTTAAGATTGCTGACAGAATAAATAGAAGCCAAGGAATCCATTGTTGTTAAGATTGCTGACAGAATAAATAGAAGCCAAGGAATCCATTGTTGTTAAGATTGCTGACAGAATAAATAAAATAAAAGGAACCATTGTTGTTAAGATTGTGGACAAAATAAATGGAAACTGAAGAATCCAGTTAAAATTGCTGACAGAATAAATAGAAGCCAAAATCCAAGATTGCTGACAGAATTGTTGTTAAGATTGCTGACAGAATAAATAGAATTGCTGACAGAATAAAAGGAATCCATTGTTGTTAAGATTGCTGACAGAATAAATAGAAGCCAAGGAATCCATTGTTGTTAAGATTGCTGACAGAATAAATAGAAGCCAAAATCCATTGTTGTTAAGATTGCTGACAGAATAAATAGAAGCCAAGGAATCCATTGTTGTTAAGATTGCTGACAGAATAAATAGAAGCCAAGGAATCCATTGTTGTTAAGATTGCTGACAGAATAAATAGAAGCCAAGGAATCCATTGTTGTTAAGATTGCTGACAGAATAAATAGAAGCCAAGGAATCCATTGTTGTTAAGATTGCTGACAGAATAAATAGAAGCCAAGGAATCCATTGTTGTTAAGATTGCTGACAGAATAAATAGAAGCCAAGGAATCCATTGTTGTTAAGATTGCTGACAGAATAAATAGAAGCCAAGGAATCCATTGTTGTTAAGATTGCTGACAGAATAAATAGAAGCCAAGGAATCCATTGTTGTTAAGATTGCTGACAGAATAAATAGAAGCCAAGGAATCCATTGTTGTTAAGATTGCTGACAGAATAAATAGAAGCCAAGGAATCCATTGTTGTTAAGATTGCTGACAGAATAAATAGAAGCCAAGAAATCCATTGTTGTTAAGATTGTGGACAGAATAAATAGAATCCAAGGAATCCATTGTTGTTAAGATTGTGGACAGAATAAATAGAAATCCATAGTCACATTGTTATTAAAACCGTGGTCAAAGAAATAAAAGCCAAGGGTTTCATTATTTTTCGTAGTAATGACAAACACAGCTCGCTGGTCCGGGCCTGCAGCGCTTGTTGCCTGCAGTTGTGAATGTGCAGCCAGCTTATCTAGCCGCGGTCGTAAAGAGTTTACTGCTTGCTTCGTGCTTTATGCTTCGACGAAGTAGGGAAGCCTTCGTCCTGCCCAGTCGTCAGATGTAACTTACGTTGAATAGGGTAAAGGTTGGTAAAATTGTGATATGAGTAATATTGTGATAGTTCTTTTTGAGAATTTATTACAATTTTACTGAGCGAGAGGAAGATCGGTTTTTTTCGTCAACGTATTAAGGGAATGTTCGTGGACAAGTTTCTGCACAAAACTTGTCCTTTTCTCGCTCAGTAAAATCTATATATATAATTTGAACTGGTAATGGAAATTACAGGAAAACGGCTGAACGGATTTTAATAAATGACCCTCATTTTGAAGCTTGGAACTCAAAGTTTTTCAGAAAAATAGTAGTTTTCAGTGAAATGTCAATTTTTCAACATAATTTTCCTATTTTCCAAAATCCATCTGTCGTCAGTTTTGAGAACTAGCTAATTGCATTTCAGAATAAAACAAAACACACACTACAGTAAACAATATTACACAAAGGCCATGATCTGCGAGAATGCTGACATATTTAGAGCTCAAATTCAATTGGTTATTAAAAACTTGACTTACTAAAAATAAATTACAGCTTCGATTCTGTGGTGTGTAATTTTCTGGGTACAGCTGTGTATTGGATATTAAAAACTACAAAACTTGAGATGGTTTGATGACATTATTACTATTAGAAATGAAATATTATTGTAGTTAATGCCATGATGTGACTATTTTTCATTAATTATACATATTAATGCTATATTGATGATATGAAAGTAAAACGTTTTAGGGTTATGTAAGTAGATGTAGACAATAACTTAAATTAGATTTTGATTTCTATATTTTACTGAGTGGCGGCTACATAGTATATATAGTATATGTTACTGAAAACTAATATAATAAGATAATAATATTATTAAAAATCAAATATTTTTATAGTTATTAATCAAGTGAGGTTGGGTCTTTTTCATATATTTAATGGCGGTGTGGTGTAGATATTTATATGCGTGGTTCTGTTCAGTATTGGCTCGAGGAGATAGTATCTTTCATTATTATGGAAGCAAATAACTTTCAGAATGTCTGGTATTCTTCATTGAAAATAAATCTGAAAAATGTTTATTTGAACGTCTAATGAACTTAGTTCGAAGCATTTGCTCCACAAGTCACTAGTTGCAATAAATTCTCAAAAAGAATTATCACAATATTATTCGTATCACAATATTACTAACCTTTACCCTACATTTAAGACTGGAATGGGATAACTATAACCTAATTATATTACACTATCAAATTTCTGTGTCACAGAATATGATAAAATTCTTGTTCAAATATATATGATCAAATGTAATATTTTGAGTATATTATACACTATGTCAAAGCTTTCATCATATCTTTCATCACAGTTCTAATAATGGATCCACAACAGTTCTATGCTTGTTGCAACTGTAAATGCAGTAATAGTTATTGCAGTAATACAAAAAAAGAAATTAAAGAAAAAACGTATTGGGTTAGAGATTCTATTAGGGAGAAAAGATACAAAAGAAATCCATCAAACTCTACTAACAGATCTTTAGTGTGAAGATATGAAATCATAGATAACAGTTATGGTCATCATCATAACTTTGATAAAACCTATGACTAAGAAAAAGAAAATGTATTGTATTTAAGTGCTTACATAGAATATGAAAACCACTATTATAAAACGTTTAATATCACAATCTAGAAGAAATGAGTCACATGAAATGATTCATCATCCATTCTTAAGTAGATGACCATAACTGTTATCACAGAATTATGTCACAGCTAGATGTATTGTATTGTATTGTATTTATTAACATTCTATGGTATTCATACATGCTTACAGCTAGAATATGGAACAAGTCAAAAAACTTAATACTATTATAAAGTCTTAATTTATAGTCACAGTCTAGATGAAATAAATATACAGACGAGATTTACAATATAGTCTACTAGTACAACACAAAGTTTTTAGTATCAATTTCATGAAGTGTTATTGAATGTCATGAATTCACCTAAACAGAATAGTTTTTAAATATTTGCAAAAATTGAGTAAAATTAGGTACTTCTTTAATTTGGCGTGAAAAAATCCTAAATAATCTTATGTTTTTGAGTTTCATTTTTATATCGATAGTTTGAGGCATTTATTGGGGAAAAAAAAAACTTTTACTGCCATATAACGCACTCCTTTTTGATAGCAACGATAGACTTGCCAAGATGGAGTATGAAAGTCATTTTTGATGTGATCGAAGATGCTATATTACACTGTAAAAAAAAGATTTTATCATGAAAAATATATATATATATATATATATATATATATTTTATCAAACTTCTGTGACACAGAAATTTGATAGTGTAATACAGGCTTAAGAAAGAGAATGTAACGTCC
This sequence comes from Periplaneta americana, assembly GCA_025594305.2. NCBI lineage: Eukaryota > Metazoa > Arthropoda > Insecta > Blattodea > Blattidae > Periplaneta > Periplaneta americana. The sequence goes on from JAJSOF020000033.1 coordinate 11,813,286, forward strand.
GTCACATTCTGCCTTTCTCTAATGAAAGGTGTTTATCTTTTGTAGCATTTTTTTCTCTCTCCTGATTCCCACACCTCTTCTTTTTTTTGAGTAATATATTTTAGGACGGATATCATCGGAAGCTGATGCTCATCCTGTCTTTACAGATATATAAAGTGTCTAAAACTTGTTTGAGAACACTTCTTGACCAGTTTACTCAGTATTCATTTGTCTTTATGTTTATTTGACAACGTTTATTTAGTAGTTATTTCACACATTATCTTATGACTGGTTCATAAACCGCATTGTTCTTGTTCTATTGTGTCAAGTCTTCTTGTAACTTGAAATATAAACAAAATAAATATGTATTCATCAGCAATAATGTCTAATACTGGCTGTACTTTTAAATGTCATGTGTCAAGATACGAGTACTGTACTATCAGGGGAGTCTGTACACCGAATTTTGGCAAAAAAATGAAATTTGATTTTTATCGTTTTCGGTAGTTTCGTATGTGCAAAATGATATGATTTTATTTCTTCTAATTCAGTTTTTAGTACTATTTATCTGTCATTTTCAGCCATTTCTACTTGCACTGGTTACACCCCTGACTGCTTCAGCACCCTCATGTTTAGAACTCCGTATCTCTAAGGGCCGATTGTATAAACCATTTAATCTTAGATCAGAGGTTAAATTGATCCTTGTTCTAGCTGAACTTTGAATTTTGTGTTGTATAAAGTCTAATCTGAGATTAATTTGTCTTAAACTAAAGTCAACTTCGACTGAAGAAATTTCTCCAAGTTCAGTTATTTCTTTTCTGTTTGAAATATACGAGTGACAGATTGTGCAAATAAAATATCCATTGTTATTATTAATATTAATAGATATGGTAGGTACATTTATTTATATATATATATATATATATATATTTTATATATTTTAATTTCTTGCCTTAATACACAAACTTCTTATATTTTATAAGGCTCTATCGTGTTCAGCAGTATCAAATAACATAACCTATAATTATATTATAACAACAATTATTAATGGAATGTTAGGTACATTCATAAATTTTCAATTAACTGTATTACTAAACGAAAATTGTCGTTTTATAAAACTTTATTATGTTTATCAGTATCAAACACCATAACATGATAACAACTTGGAGAACAGTAAACTTTCTTCTTATTGTCTGCCATTATTTACATTGCACAAAACAAACCAAACCAGTGTCTCCAACAGAGTGTACGGAAAGTCGCCAAAAATTTGTTGTAAAGTCGCTAGTTTTCTCATTATCAAAAAGAAAGATTAAATTTTTTCACTATGGGGTGCTAAAAAAGGTGGCTAAATCCCTATTTAAGCAATATAAAAATTAAAAGAAATTGTTGTTGAAAAAGAGTTAAAGTCGCTAGATTAGAAACACTGAACAAACTTGTAGAACATGGTCCGCGCATCACATATTTCACCTGTTTATGCGATGTTGCCAAATCATTTTCACGTGAACTTAGATTGCATTTGAACCAAGGTAATTTGATCGCAGAAAAGTTTTATACAATAGAAGAAGTGTCTGAACTCGGTTCACTTTTCGATCTTCGATCAAAGTTGATCTTTAGTCAGGGAGTTTTATACAATTGGGCCTAAGACTACTAATCCTACATTTTGTTATGAAAGCACCTCCAATTTGAAGGTATTTTTAATTATATTGTGTTGGTGTCTTGTCTTGTCTTGAAGTCTTGTCAGTCTTTTAGTCTTGCTTTGTCTTGTCTTGTGTTTGCAAACAAGTAATTGTACACGCTGCTATATTATGACAACTTTTGTCTTAATTTTTTGTGACGTTGTGCACTTTTCTCAGAAAGTTTTGTACTTACCTAGAAGGCTGAAACTAATATACAATATCAATGTGATGGCTAAAAGAATTAAGATTATTTCCATCTTCAGCAAAAATAAAAAAAAAATAATTTGTAGTAATCCTTAATAAAACAAATCAAAATTCAAATTCAAATTTATTCAAACAATTTACATTTGAAATGAATACATATGAATAGATACCCGAAATGAGTATATGCTCGTGCTCGGGTACAGTCCAGTAGTCTACATAAATTTGACAGAGATCAATAATAATGTTGATGATAGAAATAATAGTAACAACAACAACAACAATAATAATAATAATAATAATAATAATAATAATAATAATAATAATAGAATAACCGTGACGAAAATGATACAAAGATAGTAATACAAATTAATTCAAATTAATAATAATAATAATAATAATAATAATAATCATAATAATAATAATAGTAATAAAACAAATATATTTACAATAATAAAATAAATACTAAGACTGATAAAATAAAATATAAAACCACTTAGCGAGCGTTAACACAACTTAAATAAGCATATAATAACCGGAAAAAATGACGAACTCGAAAATCAACAGAAAAGTTCGCTGTATCGCAGACGACAGCAACAGCAGTATTGACATTGTGCTATGCGTTATTGATAGTAGGAGGGAGCTGAAAGTCTACGTAACTGCCGTTCTGTTCGAATCTTCTTGTACAATCATGGGAAGTTAATGCTGAAAAAGAAAATGTCTATGAGTCAAACTGTTCATTATTACCAGGATAAATACAAATAATACTGAAATATATTAATCGAGTTTCAGTTATAGATCTCCCCTTTTGTGCAAGAGGTATCATATCAAAATATTTTATGAATGGCGGGGAAAATATAAATTTCAAGAACTCTCTAGTGACAGAGATAGTGACAAGCACAATCAAGTGTATCTGTGGCGATTCTAAGAAATCATTTGTTGGAAATATACACCGTTATTAATTAAGAAAATGATCTAGGCCTATTTATATTTATTACAATGTTTTATCTTATAGGTTGCATACATCAGATAAATACAATAAATATTAGTACCATATAATCCTAGTGACACTTAAAATAATAATAAAATTTATCAAATATCATACAAACATTTTCACTTTATTTTTAAACTTAATGTTATCAATGATTTCTTTTTTTGTCAACCGCTCAGTCGAATTTTAAATTTATTTAGCCAATTGTATACATAAAGGTATGTTATATATACCCTATACACCCAATTTTTCTACATTTATATCTTTTATAACTATTGAGAAAAGTGTACATAAAATTGAGGAATTTTAGCTTGGAAGACTTTTGAAAATCATGAAAATTTTTCCAATTTTTTTTAGCTATTTCACTTATTCAGAATTTATATTTTCATACCTCAAATGGATTCAGCTCAATTCTGATTACAAATACTTGTATGTTTACACTTTTTAAATTAAGGCTGGAAGGAGGCGTGGAATTTAAAGAGCTGTCAAAATTGTTTTTCATCGAAGAATTCTTTTTTAAAATTTCTGATTACAAATCTGCATTTATTTTGTGAGAAATGCTGCTAGTTTATTTTATTAATACTAAAAAATTTTTCTTAATGCTGCTAGTTTATTTTATTAATATTTTTAAAAACTGCAAAACTTTTTTATGCATTTTATTTTTAGAAATCTCGCAAAATAAATGGATTGAAGTTAATGCAGCTACCTCATAAATACTTGCATTAAAAATTTCATCCAGATTGATTAATATTTGGTTATATAAGAAAGTTGGTTTTGATTTGAATTTTCAACAAAAATGACGTTACAGAAAAATAGATGTGGAAATAAAATGAATATTTATGTAAATTAATATTCTCCTTAATGTCTAAATTCATCTAGTAACTTCAGGGAGCCAACAAAAAGTTTATATTTTGGCTCGAGAGAAGTATCTTTTGTAATCAGAAATTTTAAAAAGAATTCTTCGATGAAAATAAATTTTGACAAATCTTTAAATGCCAACCCCTTCCAGCCTTAATTTAAAAAGCGTAAACATACGAACATTTGCAATCAGAATTGAGCTGAATCCATTTGGAGTATGAAAATATAAATTCTGAATAAGTGAAATAGCTAAAAAAAATTTTGGAAAAATTTTCATGATTTTCAGTGGAGTCTTCCCTTAACATTAGTTTATAATTAACGGTACAGTAAATAACAATCATTCCAGATTAATTCAGTAGTCAAACGTTGTCTTAGTCCGAACAACAAATTTCAGACAGGTCGATTATTAGGATCAAATCTGTGGTAATCCAATTTCACGCATTTTTTTTTTTTTTTCATAAACCATAACTACTCAAATCTTCCCTTAGGTTAGTTTCACTTTCTTTGCTCTAAATTTAAAGATCTCGTCTGTGGATCATCACAATGACTTAATTGTAATCTATTTCTCTTTGCGCAAGGTTTCAGTAAACTGACTTATTTCATATTTCATCAAAATTCACACCCACATCAATCCAACAAAATTCCCATAAGATTTTGACAGTTTCTGATTAATATGCAGAAAATCGCATCCAGATATCGTATCTCAATAATTTCTAATTTACATCTGAAGTTGTAAATGTTTAATTAGAACATCCTGTATATTTAGCGGCGTTTGCAAATATAGAAGGCGCTAGGCTAGACTGTCGCACTGCAATACTCGACTGTGTTGAGATCTGGGCAGGATGCTGGGAGATATGAAACGTGGAAGAGAACGGCCAGAAACAGATTAAACTCCGAGGAAGAAAATGTTACGTCACCGCGTCCATTGTTCAGACATTACCATAATGAGTTCCGCATGACAAACCGCTCGTCCAAGCAAGCAGAAGTGTCCAGCAAGGAAGAATACAGGGAGTGACTGGGATTGTTAACTGATTGATTAGTGACTGACTGATGGACTGGATGACTGAGTAACACACTGATTGATTAACTGTGTGACTGATTGATTGACTAACTGTGTGACCGACTGTTTTTTAACTGGCTGATTAAGTGATTCACTGAGTAACAGACTGGCCGATTATCTGTATTACTGACTGATTAACTGATTAATTCTCTAGTTGACTAACTCATTAACTGATTTATTTTCTGGTTGACTGACTGTTTAACTGGGTGATTAATTAACTAGTTAACTGAATAACAGACTTACAGATTATCTGTATGACTGACTGATTAACTGATTAATTCTCTGGTTGAGTGACTGGTTAAATGATTAGTTCTCTGGTTTACTGACTGTTTAACTGGATGATTAACTAGTTAACTGAACAACAGACTTACAAATTATCTGTGTAACTGACTGATTAACTTATTAATTGTTTAGTTGACTATTTAACTAGTTAACTGATCAACAGACTTACAGATTATCTGTGTAACTGACTGATTAACTAATTAATTCTCTGGTTTACTGACTGTTTAACTGCCTAACTGTCTGATTAACTTAGCAACAGACTTAAGATTGTCTGTATGGCTGACTGATTAACTGATTAATTCTCTAGTTGACTAACTCATTAACTGATTAATTCTCTGGTTAACTGACTGATTAACTGATTATTTATCTGGTTGACTGACTGATTAGTTCTCTGGTTGACTGACTCTTTAACTGGCTGATTAACTAGTTAACTGGGCAACGGACTTACAGATTATCTATATGAATGACTGTTTAACTGATTAGTTCTCTGGTTGACTGACTGTTTAACTGGATGATTAACTTGTTAACTGAGCAACAGACTTACCGATTATCTGTGTGACTGACTGATTAATTGATTAACTCTGGTTTGACTGATTAACTAGGTGACTGACTGGATGACTGAGTGACAGACTGACTCACTGAGCGTTGACTGACAAACTCACTTACTCACTAACTGGCTGGCTGACTGGCTAAGTGAGTGAGTGAGTGAGTGAGTGAGTGAATGACTGTCTTACTGACTGGATAACTGAATGACTGAATGGCTTACGAATGAGTGACTGATTGAATAACTGAATGATTCGGTGACAGACTTATTATTGACTGATTGACTCCATAACTAAGTGATATGCAGACTGATTTACTGAATGTCTAATTATGTGATTGAATGACTAATTGCATGGGTGATTGACTTAAGACAGACTGATTGACTAATTTTCTAATTGAATTATACATTTACTGATTTTGATATTAACTGGTGACTGATTGCGAAACATTTCCTGATTATTTCACCGACATACTGATTCATTAAATGATTGAATGACTGACTTGTTCAGTGACTAACTGATTGAAGTGAGTGATTGATTTAGTGGTTCACTGAATGATTGAGTAATTGATCTACTGAATATCTGACTGAAAGAATGAGTGATTGAGACACTGACTCTTTGACTGATTGTTGACTCACACTGACTGAATGACTCCATGTAACTTTGTGTTCAATAGAGTGGAATTTTAAGACAGTATCAAGCAGGTTTCCTCCAGTTTGCCCAGCCATAATCCCGTTCATTTCTCACCCATTATCACCGGTAAAGTAAACAGCTGGAAACTGTTGCACGGCCCCAGGACACCTTGGAGTACAGATGGCCCCGACGCCTGAGTTGGAGGTTACGAATTGTGTAGCTTGTGAATTGCTACCTGAGTAACAACTTAGGCAAACGTTCGCGTACCGCTCTGAAAACACACTAGGACAAACAGCTCGTTAGAGTAATTATTGTCAAGTTTTCAGGTCAAGTGCCATCGCTGATAAAATATGAAAAGCACGACGTTGCGAAGGTTGTATTTACTTTCCACAGTAACAAGATATTATGAATTTCAATCGGCACAGGAAGCAGTGATTTTTTGTCCTCCTGGGAGAGGAAGAACTCATTGCACTGCGATCATAGTATATGGGAATTATTTACTCTGCTACCCTCATTAGCCAGCCGTATTTTCACCTACACCAACTGACCACGCTAAAGTTCACTGCACACCCAGTTTCCGTGTATGCAATCCCACATTGTCTTATGTCATAGGCGAACCCGCTTCTTGCGTCGGCAGATGGCTATCGTAGAATGCTATCAATGTTGAGAGTTGGTGGAAATATTTAAATACCTATACAGGGTGTTTTAGTGACTTTCGTTACGAACTTTTAAACTTGGTAGAGGTAACCAATATGAGCAATTATTCTACAGGAATCCATGCACAGGACATCATTTTATTTTTACTTCAATTTTTATTGTACCTGAGTTTTTGAATGTACTTCAATCCCACCCACTCTACTAGTGAACTTCCAACTGTTCTCCTCACAGAACCAAGCGTATACAGTCAGAGTCGCCTTAAGGTCGTAGTAAACACGAACAGTGTTGAGTTAGTGAGTATAGTACGTTCCAGATATGTTCGCGTTTTTCAGTGACGAAAGAGCTTTCAATATTGAATCATATTTTTGCACAGGTACTGTCGTCCGTTTGTCTACGTCGCATCACGATTTCCCTCACCCGCAACTGTTTAAAATAACTTAAATAAAAGTAATTAACTGTCACGTGATTTCCCCCCTTTCTACGATCCTGCGACATAACCACTTGGACGGACAGTAGATAGCATGTCAGAGTAATGTTATCTGTGCGGGTCGAACTGAGATGAAGATTGAATTTACAGTATGTAAGGTACTCTTTTATACAATAATATAGAATTATTTCAACATGAGTTACTAGTACGAAGGACGAAACTGGCAATTGGAATTAGATGCAATAGTCTTTAGTGCGATAATATGCACAAAAGAACTGAAGCCTGTATCTAAATGAACGGCCACCATTTTCAAAAATGTGTTTAAATATCCATATTATAATTATTTTTCAATTTAACTTCATTCTCTATTGTACGCGAATGTGCTGTAGACAGTATAATATACACTGCATAATGAATACGTACGCATGGATAACTGAGTGCATGTGTAAAAACACTTATTGTTAATACTGTACTGTATTTTGATTAAACAAAAACCTAATGAAAATTATCAAACTCAAAATTACGATATCTCCTAGTTTATGTAAGTGGATGAAATACTTTTCTTCCCTCCTATGCCTAGTAAAGTGATTTTTTTGTATTTTACGCCAGAATCATTGAACTTCAATCGTGGAAGGGGGTAGCAAACGGTGTTTCCGGCCCTGAACTATTAATCCAAAGGTATAGCCAGGTTAATATTAAAAATGTTAGTAAAAATAAAACGATGTCCCTCTACATTAGAGGCAAAAAAAAAAACCCGGATCGACCTTGTAGCTGATTTCAGAGCCTTCTTCACTCCAGAGCATGATAGACTGGTAACTAAGACTTTCGTGGTTCGAATCCTGCCTGGGAAGGAAACTTTTTTTTGTTCCTTATTCAAATTTATTCCCAATACTTTTCGATTGCAGCGATATTTTGCTACTTAATTAAATTATTATTCCCAGAACATGAATTTTACCAGCAGGCGCTTGCCTGTTAGTCTAGAGTTGCGCTCGGGTGTGGGTTCGATTCCCGCTTGGACTGATTATACCTTATTTTATTTCAAGGAGTGCAGTTCGGTGACTCCTTTGAACACCCACTTATAGATTTATGACTTCCTACACAAACACCTCAGACAATTCCATCCTGTCCCCTCGTCCCAACATTGCACAGTTGCCACAATCCTGGTGACCCTGAAATGAGACTGACGGGATTCTTGGAATTCGGAAAAGATGCAGCAACTCTGCCTCCACGTGGATTTGACGAGAGCCTGTCAATTCTTCTGAACGAAGGTTGTGATTGGTTACTGACAGGAGGAGACAAGATTTCCGTCATCGTAAGGAAGATATTTATTTATGACAACCAATTAGTAGGAGGCAATAGAAGGTCTGTCGGCAAAGTCCTTTCTATGAAACTGCACTCCATGAAAAAAAAATAATACAGTATACCTGGTTGAGTTCTTTTTTCCCCGAGATTTTCCCTAACCGTAAGACGAATGCCAGGTAATCTACGGTGAATCCTCGGTCTCCTCTCGCCAAATACCATCTCGCTATCACCAATCTCGTCAATGTTAAATAACCTAGTAGTTGATACTTACTTACATACTTACAAATGGCTTTTAAGGAACCCGAAGGTTCATTGCCGCCCTCACATAAGCCCGCCATCGGTCCCTATCCTGTGCAAGATTAATCCAGTCTCTATCATCATACCCCACCTCCCTCAAATCCATTTTAATATTATCCTCCCATCTACGTCTCGGCCTCCCTAAAGGTCTTTTTCCTCCGGTCTCCCAACTAACACTCTATATGCATTTCTGGATTCGCCCATACGTGCTACATGCCCTGCCCATCTCAAACATCTGGATTTAATGTTCCTAATTATGTCAGGTGAAGAATACAATGCGTGCAGTTCTGTGTTGTGTAACTTTCTCCATTCTCCTGTAACTTCATCCCTTTTAGCCCCAAATATTTTCCTAAGCACCTTATTCTCAAACACCCTTAACCTATGTTCCTCTCTCAGAGTGAAAGTCCAAGTTTCACAACCATACAGAAGAACCGGTAATATAACTGTTTTATAAATTCTAACTTCCAGATTTTTAGACAGCAGACTGGATGATAAGAGCTTCTCAACCGAATAATAACACGCATTTCCCATATTTATTCTGCGTTTAATTTCCTCCCGAGTGTCATTTATATTTGTTACTGTTGCTCCAAGATATTTGAATTTTTCCACCTCTTCGAAGGATAAATCTCCAATTTTTATATTTCCGTTTCGCACAATATTCTGGTCACGAGACATAATCATATACTTTGTCTTTTCGGGATTTACTTCCAAACCGATCGCTTTACTTGCTTCAAGTAAAATTTGCGTGTTTTCCCTAATCGTTTGTGTATTTTCTCCTAACATATTCACGTCATCCGCATAGACAAGAAGCTGATGTAGCCCGTTCAATTCCAAACCGTGCCTGTTATCCTGAACTTTCCTAATGGCATATTCTAGAGCGAAGTTAAAAGTAAAGGTGATAGTGCATCTCCCTGCTTTAGCTCGGAGTGAATTGGAAAAGCATCAATACAGCGTCGTTAAATAACCAAGTAAAAAGAAATCAACAATTGAAAGAGTCGAACGTGGTGCCTCAGACATTTCCTCCAGCTCGTTGGTATTCCGAGTCTTGGACAGTAATTTGTATTCTAGACAGCAAGTCACTTGCAGCGATTATATGTTGACAGTACTGCATATATACTTCGTGGAATGAGAAAGCATAACCAGGTGAATAATGTCACGGCCATTGCGGCCGACGCGCCAAGTGTGGGCGTCACAAGATCGTTATGGAAGCGCGCCTTACGTCATCTCGGGTTTTTCTGTGAATTTCTGGCTTTATTTGGCGACCAACTGGAATGGCGCAGGTGTGCAGACGGGAACAGACCTGTCATCAGTTCAAGAAAATACCAGTGAAACAAATAAAAATGATAAGAAATATGAAGAATTTATATAGGCCTACTTTTGTTTAAAAAAGACAATTATATATTATCGGAGTGCTGCAGTTAATTTCCACTGAAAATTACTTTGAAGTTGTTCATAAAAAAAGGATACGGCGGGAATAATTATGACGACTCTACACAAACAAATAAACTTAGAAACGTGAACAAGCTTGAGGCTGAAAAAAAAAAACAGTCACGTTGTTGCAGACGATTAGAATTTATCTTTTCTTGGAGTCATAATCATCAACTTGCGTAAACAACGCTTCTAGAAATTCTGACGACATTGAATATGAATAGACCTAGGAATTTCAGGAAATAAAATTCCAGTTTTAGGCACTAAAATAGCACTAAAATAATCAATTAGGCCAGTGGTTCCCAAAGTGGGGGTCGCATGAAGAGCATAGGTGAGTCGCGATATGGTTTAGAAAAATAAAACAAAAAACGCCTCATTAACAAAAATTTAAGTTGCATTTAGAAATGTTAACAATTAATGTGGGAAAGCTTAACGAAATATTAAACTTTATAAAATTTTAAATTAATCACAACTTATTATTCGTACACAAATGGATTCCATTAATGAATGCTGGAGAGAATAAAAAGTGAAATAGTTCATTTAACATAGTCAATTCTGAGATACTTAACTGTGGACTGGTTACTTACTTACTTACTTACTTACTTACTTACTTACTTACAAATGGCCTTTAAGGAACTGCAGGTTCATTACCGTCCTCACATAAGCCCGCCATCGGTCCCAATTCTGTGCAAGATTAATCCAGTCTCTATCATCATTTCCCACCTCCCTCAAATCCATTTTTATATTACCCTCCCATCTACGTCTCGGCCTCCTCAAAGGTCTTTTTCTCTCCGACTTCCCAACTAATATTCTATATGCATTTCTGGATTCGCCCATACGTGCTACATGCTCTGCCCATCTCAAACGTCTGGATTTAATGTTCCTAATTATGTCAGGTGAAGAGTACAATGCGTGCAGTTCTGTGTTGTGTAACTTTCTCCATTCTCCTGTAACTTCATACCTCTTAATCTAAAATATTTTCCTAAGAATCTTATTTTCAAACACCCTTAACCTATGTTCCTCTCTCAAAGTTAGAGTCCAAGTTTCACAACCATAGGCCCTATAGAACAACCGGCAATATAACTGTTTTATAAATTCTAACTTTCAGATTTTTTGACAGCAGACTAGATAACAAAAGCTTCTCAATCGAATAATAGCAGGCATTTTCCATATTTATTCTGCGTTTAATTTCCTCTCGAGTATCATTTGTATTTGTTACTGTTGCTCCAAGATATTTGAATTTTTCCGCCTCTTCAAACGATAAATTTCCAATTTTTTTGTTTCTATTTCGTGCAATATTCTGGTCACGAGAAATAATCATATACTTTGTCTTTTCGGAATTTACTTCCAAACTTATCTCTTTACTTGCTGCAAGTAAAATTCCCGTATTTTCCCTAATCGTTCGTGGATTTTTCCCTAACATATTCACGTTATCCGCATAGACAAGAAGCTGATGTAACCCGTTCAATTCCAAACCCTGTTTGTTATCCTGAACTTTCCTAATGGCATATTCTGGAGCGAAGTTAAAAAGTAAAGGTGATAGTGCATCTCCTTGTAGTGAATTGGAATTACTTGCTTCAAGTAAAATTTCCGTGTTTTCCCTAATCGTTTGTGGATTTTCTCCTAACATATTGCTATTCATTACAATTTCAAATAACTCATTGACGTCATATTGATGTGTGAATCGTTTCGACTACCAATTTCATTGCTGTCAGGAAACTAGACCTCATGGAATGAGGAAACGATTTTGAAGTAGTTAACGAGAAAGCTCTGCCTTTTTAAATTTAAATTTGGGGAGTATTAAGACAGAAATGAAAAGAAATAAGGAAATTTTATTTGAAATCCTAAACAAGTCACGAATAGTTTAAACGTTTCAGGCATTTACAGGGATTCGTTGAATCCTCTGTTACATTTATTCATTGATTTAGGTTCTGATAACTAGCCCCAAAGTTTATTATGTAGGCTACGATTTACGGCTTACGTTCAGTGATTGATTGACTGAATAATTCTTGTCTGCATACACCAGCGGTGATCAAAGCGGGTGTCGTGATTACGTCGTGCAATCAGACATTCAAACGGGTACGAGGAGTTTCCTGTACATTACTGTGTTTTTCATTCACGTACTGAAGGCAAGCAGTGGCGGTATCATGTCGCTCCACAAACTCTGTCTCTACAAGCAGTAAGAGTCCACACCTGTGGAGTAACGGCCAGCGCATCTGACCGCAAAACCAGGTGGCCCGGGTTCGAATCCCGGTCGGGGCAAGTTATCTGGTTAAGGTTTTTTTCCGGGATTTCTCCTCAACCCAATACGAGCAAATGCTGGGTCTGTTTCGGTGCTGGACCCCGGACTCATTTCACCGGCATCATCACCTTCATATCATTCAGACGCTAAATAACCTAGATGTTGATACAGCGTCGTAAAATAACCCAATAAAATGAAATAAAATAAAACAAGCAGTAAGAGGTGGTTTCGTAAAGAATGAGAAGGAGAACTTTTTTGTTGTTCTTTCGGACAAAATGTAATAAGTTATGTTTACTTTGCTCGACGGTTCAATTAGGAGTATATAGAAACATTAATTGTCACGCTGAATAATGTATTATTATTACTATTATTATTATTGTTATTATTATTATTATTACTACTACTACTACTACTGACAACTAAGTATGTGTTTCTGTGTTTCTATAATTCTTCTGTACGTGCATGAATATTGATACTTTAAGATCTTCTTCCTAGAAGGATAAAATTATTAGGTTTTATTTCAATTTTAATATACAGACGTGGACAAATTATTAACAAAATTGACGATTTTTATGATAATTCTGTTTACAAAATTTGACTTTTCAATTTAGACTACAATTGACAACATATTTCTATCATTACAGTAGACAGAAATATGCAAAAATGTCAACTGTAGTTTAAATTGAAGAGTTAAATTTTGTAAAAATATGTTACAAATCTTCAATTTTGTTAATAATTTTAAATTAGCAAAAATGTCAACTACAGTCTAAATTGAAGAGTCAAATTTTGTAAAACTATGAAATAAAAATCTTCAGTTTTGCTAATAATTTGAAAAAAATATCAAAATGTCAACTGTATTCCAAATTGAAGAATCGAATAAAAATATATAATAAAACCTTCAGTTTTGCTAATAATTTGTAAATATGCAAAAATATCAAATGTAGTCCAAATTGAAGAGTTAAAATTTCTAAAAGTATTGAGTACAAATCTTTTATAATAATTTGGAAATCTTAAAAAAATGTTTAGTCTAAATTGAAGAATCATATTTTGTAAAAATATATTAAAATCTTCAATTTTGCTAATAATTTGGAAATACGCAAAAATGTCAACTTAGTCTAAATTGAAGAATCATATTTTGTAAAAATATATAATAAAAATCTTCAATTTTGCTAAAATTTGGAAATGCAAAAATGTCAACTGTAGTCTAAATTGAAGAATCATATTTTGTAAAAATATATAATAAAATCTTCAATTTTGCTAATAATTTGGAAATACGCAAAATGTCAAGTGTAGTCTAAATTGAAGAATCATATTTTGTAAAAATATATAATAAAAATCTTCAATTTTGCTAATAATTTGGAAATACGCAAAAATGTCAACTGTAGTCTAAATTGAAGAATCATATTTTGTAAAATATGATAATAAAAATCTTCAATTTTGCTAATAATTTGAAATACGCAAAAAAATATCAAAATGAAGAATCAATTTTGTAAAAATATATAATAAAATTCCTAAAATTGAAAAGCAAAAATGTCAAGTGTAGTCTAAATTGAAGAATCATATTTTGTAAAATATATAATAAAAATCTTCAATTTTGCTAATAATTTGGAAATATGCAAAAATGTCAAATGTAGTCCAAATTGAAGAGTCATATTTTGTAAAAATATATAATAAAATCTTCAATTTTGCTAATAATTTGGAAATACGCAAAAATGTCAACTGTAGTCTAAATTGAAGAATCATATTTTGTAAAATATATAATAAAAATCTTCAATTTTGCTAATAATTTGGAAATACGCAAAAATGTCAACTGTAGTCTAAATTGAAGAATCATATTTTGTAAAAATATATAATAAAAATCTTCAATTTTGCTAATAATTTGTCCACGTCTGTACTTAATCTTTAGATGAGAGTAACTATTTATTAGTTATTCATTTAATAATAATATTGTAGAAAAACAGATTCAATATTATGTGCCAACGAACTGTTAAACGCCAGGAATTGACATGTCTTAAATCATAGCCAGGAAGAGAAAGATGACATAAATAAATGTAAGGAAGTCAGCTACCTAATGGGGTTTGAAATATCTCGTGCTCTAAAGCCTTTTAATAAAACAGAACTTCTAAAAATAGTAATGATTAAAATAGCTTAAATAACTTGTCCATAAGAAGTTTTTATTTTGAAAAAGTACGAATTTCTCGACCAAGTATCGAGAGAAGAATTTAGAAAATTCCTGATTATTCAAGAGGAAGATTAAAAAAAGAAGCAAGAAAAGTCGTAAATTATTCACTGGTTCTTGATGACAGCAGTGACATTACTGATACAGCAAAGCTTGAGATTTTTATCCCCGGGATTGATCAAGATGTTAGTGCAGGAACCACCACTGGTTGTAGTTTTCATGCCAAGTACCTTTCCTCCCCGTCTCCATATAATTACTGCAGCTCGAGTTTTGGTCACCGCTGGCGTAGGGCATTACCTTATAGTCAAGTGGGAGAAATTCGAACTTATAAATTAAGGGGAGAGGATGGTATTTTTTAAAACTTTTTTCCTATTTGGTGTAAAATATTAATTTTTTGTATGTAGAGCGCTCATAGCTGTGGAAACTCAACCAAATAAAATATTTTGAAAAAAAAAATTGGGGGCCCAAATTTGAAAAAAATATACCCAATGCAGGATTGTACTAAAACCGATATATCTAACCGTTTTTAAAGATAGATTGAAACAATTTTTTTTGTAATTTATTTGCAAAAACATGTTCTACAAAATCTCTGTAACAGAATTTTGATATTAGTCCCTACGTTTGTAAAATTAACAATTAAAATTTAATAACAATTTTCTGATTTCCTTTCTTGCAAACAAACGGACGTATTTTTATAATGAAATCAATTAACAAAATTCTGTTACAGAGAAAAGTTTCCTAATAGTCTAAAGAATGTGTGTTCTAAATTTCATGCATGTACAGTATCTTTAATAGTTCAGAAATTATATCCATTTTTGTCCTGCAATGTAGCAAAAAAAGTGTAGTTACTGGAAACCGATAAAAGCGGGCAAGTGATTTAAAAATCCATAGCGCAGGAAGTTTAAAAATGACGTCTCTACATCCGATAAGGGCACAAATATCCACAAAATGTTATGCAATGCATTCCACACATATCAAAGGATATTTTGAAGAAAAAAAAATTTTTGAAAATTTAATTTGCCGGAAACAACAATAAAAGTGGGCGAGTGATTTAAAAATCCATAACGCAGGAAGTTTTAAAATGGCGACTCAACATCCGATAAGGGCACAAATGCCCACAAAATGTTATGCTATGCATTCCACACATATCACAGAGTATTTTAAATAATTCTTTTTTTTTTTTAATTTACTCATTTTTCACCAAAAAATACCATCCTCTCCCCTTAAAGAAAAAAACATTTCTGAAGAACTGTAGCTTCAATTGCAATTCCAGTTTTACGAGACACCTGTGTGTGTTACTTAAATGTAACGGAGGTTTACACACACAAACCTTTTAAACAGGTCGCAAATATACATCCAAGGAGCCATCGATGTTTAGATTTATGGCTACTGCATACAGTATATGTTTGCGGAGGGATAAAGAGGGGAGAGGTGAAGTACATGAGCGGGGGGAGGGGCGGTGCTCCACATTTTAACCAATCATTGTTCTCCCTAACATCCCTTGCTACAAGGAAGAAGAGAAACCGAAATATAAATAAATAACGAAAAATAATAAATGATAACGAAAGAAAAACCAAGTGAGACGGGATTTAAGGACATATCTATGATTGCTTGTAATGAATTTATTTTAGTTGGTTATTTAACGACGCTGTATCAACTGCTAGGTTATTTAGTGTCGATGAGATTGGTGATAGCGAGATGATATTTAGCGAGATGAGGCCGAGGATTCGCCATAGATTACCTTGCATTCACATTACGGTTGGGGAAAACCTCGGAAAAAACCCAACCAGGTAATCAGCCCAAGCGGGGATCGAACCCGCGCCCGAACGCAATTTCAGATCGGCAGCCAAGCGCCTTAACCGACTGAGTCACGCCGGTGGCCTTGTAATGAACCTATAAAGGAATTAGTGTAATGGAATTAGGATAAATAAATACAATTTGCTGTAAGATTTAAGTGTGTTTAGTGAACGAAATGAACTAAGCTAAAACAATAAATCCTCCGATAACAATAAATTATTTATTTTTAGGCTACATTTCTGCCCAAGGGCAGATCTTTTACTGCAAACCCAGCATTCTCCAGATCCTTCTTATTTTCTGTCTTCTTAGTCTCCGTATATCTTAATGTCGTCTATGATCTGATATCTTCTTCTACCCCGAACTCTTCTCCCGTTCACCATTCCTTCCAGTGCATCCTTCAGCAGGTAGTTTCTTCTCAGCCAGTGATCCAACTAATTCCTTTTCCTCTTTCTGATCAGTTTCAGCATCATTTTTTCTTTACCCACTCTTTCCAACACAGCTTCGTATCTTATTCTGTCTGTCCATTTCACACGCTTCATTCTTCCCTTATCCACATTCCAAACGCTTCTAGTCGTTTCCATTCACTTCGTCGTAGTGTCTATATTTCTGCCCCATACAATGCCACACTTCACACAAAGCACTTCACTACTCTCCTCCTTATTTATTTTTTCCAGAGATCCGCAGAAGATGCTCCTTTTCCTATTAAAAGCTTCCTTTGCCATTGCTATCCTCCTTTTGACTTCCTGGCAGCAGCTCATGTTACTGCTTATAGTACACGTCATCAGCATAAACAAGATGCTGATGTAACCCCTTCAATTCCAAACCCTATCTGTTACCCTGGACTTTCCTAATGGCATATTCTAGAGCGCAGTTAAAAAGTAAAGGTGATAGTGCATCTCCTTGCTTTAGTCAGCAGTGAATTGGAAAACATTAGATAGAAACTGGCCTATACGGACTCTGCTATAATTTTCACTGAGACACATTTTAATTAATCGTACTAGTTTCTTGGGAATCCGCTAGCATGCTGTATGAGCTAGTAGTTGATACAGAGTCGTTAAATAAGTGATTAAAAATTAACAGGGGATTTATGGAAATCTTTGCACTCTCTGATGTACTATTAAGTTACTTTAAATAAATAACGACTTCAGTGTGTTAAAATTTTAAATCAAGGTTGTTATTATTAGCCTACACCTGATTGACTAGTTTCGATGTTTTGCATCATCTTCTGTTATTTGCGCTATCTTCTAGTTTCCTGTTATAGTGGAGTGTGTTCATGATTGTATCGTTGAAGGATATGTGTTCTGAAATTCAGTTCAGTTTTGAGGATGTGTTGTGGGTATGTTTTTGTGTGTCCATAAATTTCGTAGTAGTTCTGTCATATCGAGTTTCTGGTTTTTCAGTTAAATGTGTAGTATTTTCACGTCAGTGTCTATGTTGCTGTAGTTGTGGTTGGAGTTTTTTGTGTGTTATGCGTAGATTGAATTTATTGTTGTGTTGTTTACTTATCCATGTATTGTGGGTCCCTATCACCACGGCATGGCGCGTCCTCAGGTTACGGATCGAGGAGACGGTCTCCAGATATGGAGGGTAGCTGTGAATATATTGAATAAGCAGTCGCGGACAGCCGATGAGGGGTGGTCCTCCAGCTTGGGGGTTGGGCGAAGGGCTAACAACCCATCATCGTAAAAAACAGCTTGTTACGAATCCTTCAAATAAGCCTCGGATTTATAAACCAGTTATATTACCGGTTGTTCTTTATGGTTGTGAAACTTGGACCTCACTTTGAGAGAGGAACATAGGTTAAGGGTGTTTGAGAATAAGGTGCTTAGGAAAATGTTTGGGACTAAGAGGGATGAAGTTACGGGAGAATGGAGAAAGTTACACAACTCAGAGCTGCACGCATTGTATTCTTCACCTGACATAATTAAGAACATTAAATCCAGACGTTTGAGATGGGCAGGGCATGTAGCACGTATGGGCGAATCCAGAAATGCATATAGAGAGTTAGTTGGGAGGCCGGAGGGAAAAAGACCTTTGGGAAGGCCGAGACGTAGATAGGAGGATAATATAAAAATGGATTTGAGGGAGGTGGGATATGATGATACAGAATGGATTAATCTTGCTCAGGATACGGACCAATGGCGGGCTTATGTGAGGGCGGCAATGAACCTCCGGGTTCCTTAAAAGCCAGTAAGTAAGTCGTACCTGTCGTCTCGCTTCACTTACCTTTCTTCCCACCACAATCTGAACACACGCTCTCGCCATGAAACAATACTAACAATACCACCCCATCGCACCTCCTCATACTCATCCTCTTTCACAATAGCCCTGCCAAGACTCTGGAATTCGTTACCTGCTAGCATCAGGGACTGTCGAAATAAAATTCAATTCAAACGCAAACTTACTAGGCACTTGGTCAGTAATTAAGACTCGTTCAGACATGGTTTCTTGTAAATAGTTCTTTTAATCTACCACAAAATATCTCAATATCCGGTAATTTCATCACTATAGAATTTTGTTATTGTAGGTTTAATTTGTAATTTAGTAAATACAAAAATATTCTTTGTTCTTAACTTCTATGATAAAATGTCTAGCTTTCATTAATCAGGTATTCTTGTCGTACTTTAATTTTTATTGTAATTGTAATTGTAAATTTAATATTAATTGTAATGTTATTGTTCATGTTATAGTTGTAATCCCCTGGTAGAGGGGCAGAGAAGGCCTGACGGCCTTATCTCTACCAGGTTAAATAAATAAATCTAATCTAATCTAATCTAAGTAAGTTGTTTAGTTATATTTGAACCATGACCAAAACACGTAATCTTCATAATTAAGCAGAAGGAAAACTTTATCGGGAGGAGAAAGGAGTAACAATGCACGAAGTACTTGAGGGAAACCCACTTATTTTATCCTTCTATATGACACAGACTATGCCATAGTTTTCGAATACAGCTCCAGTTTTGTTCAGAAGCTGTCAATGACTGGGTAGCTGCCCACAAGGTCAAGCAATTCTCCGCAGCATGTTGTGACAGCCTGGAGTCGAGTGAATAACCCACGCGGCTCGGAACAGGTTGGGGACGATCCACCGATCGAGGGAATGTAGATCAGTGATCCTCAGCTGACAGCGTGCCAAGACTAGTTTTTCATTCCCCAGTGAACGACCCGCACCCAAACAAGAGACGCTGTCGGCCAGGAGGCAAGTAGGCAACCGG
This sequence comes from Periplaneta americana, assembly GCA_025594305.2. Taxonomy (NCBI): domain Eukaryota; kingdom Metazoa; phylum Arthropoda; class Insecta; order Blattodea; family Blattidae; genus Periplaneta; species Periplaneta americana. Next base: position 11,833,046 of record JAJSOF020000033.1, read on the forward strand.
GGTCGCATCACAATCGGATTAATAGTCTGACCATACGTCACATTTTACAGTCTTGCCCCGGCTGTTTGACCTAGAGTCACATCTTGTCTCATTTTCTTCTTAAGGAATTTGAAATGTAAGTCTAACTACCGTGTCTCTTTGGAATATCGTTAAATGGAATTAAGGTTAGGAATTTTAGGTCTAAAGAAGCTAACTCCATTGTTTTTCGTACTGAATTAGTCACAGATGTTCCAGCGACATTCCAGTTATACAGGGTGTTAAAAAAAGTATCTAATATTTTAGTAGGCGATAGTATGCATCAAAACAAGAAAAAAATCTCTAATAAACATGGGTCCTACAACACATACTTTCTGAGATCTGAACACTTGTTCATAGGAGGTGCTCAATGTGACGTCCATTCATGGCAATGCATTCCTCTGCCCTACAATACAGCAGACTACCAGATAATCATACCGTAGTTGACACCCCTGGCGTGGAATACTGATGTCGCAAGAAATACTGAAAACAAAGTCTGGTTGCGGGGTTCAACGGAGATGGTGTTGTGAATCCCCATACAGTTCGAGAAACAAGGCATCAGCACCGATTCTCAATCAACGTATGGGCAGACGTTCTTGGCGATTTATTAAGGGCTATACATGCTACCACAGAGATTAATAGGGCCCCGTTATCAGAACTTTATAATTAATTATGTATTGCCTACCTTGCTGGAGTATGTGTCATGTCAGCAAAGACTACAGATGTGGTTCATGCATAATGGCACACCAGCACATTTTTTCCGCAATGAGCGTGAACATCTGACGCTAACATTTCAGGACAGCTGCATTGATTGGGGAGGCCCCACACCTTGGCCTGCACGTTCCTCAAACCTAAATCCCCTAGACCAGACGTCTCAATAGGGCCCTACTCGGAGCACTTCCTCCTCTCTCTCTTTTTTCAATGTAAGAGTGAAACAAGTTGCGGGAGCAGTTCGTGTATCTCCGGATGACGTCATTGACCGCGACGTTTGAATAGACATCTGTAACCGCTACGATTTTCTCTCCATCTTCGAGGAAAGAATGTCCTTATTACCGCAAATGTATGAACAAATAAAAGCTTCCATGGGCAAAGCGAAATTGTGGGAGTTGCGAGTTTCAGTGGATAAGTGTTACCAATTTATTAATGTAAAATTGTTATCTAATTTGAATCAAACCAGTATAACAAATATAATGAAGTACTGAAGGACTTGAGAAAAGAATTTGAGAGGACATATCATAAGAATACGTACCTTAACAATAAACAAGTTTAATTGTAATTTAATTATTATTATTTAATTGAATTTTATTTTATTAAATATAGTATGAACTTAAAAAAGAGAGATACCAAAAACCAGAAATGAAGTAATTTGTTGTTTAGTCAACTGTCCGAAGACAGTCTGAACCTCACATGTGATATCATGATTAGGCCAGGAGATAATGGGATAGGGTAGCCAGTTCCTTGTGCTTAAATAATTACGTAACATATATGGTTCTCCATGCTTCAGACTTTTTACTCATAATATGTAATTAGAAAATACATTTATTACTATTATTATTATTATTATTATTATTATTATTATTATTATTATTATTATTATTATATTATTGCAAACTACTTAAGAAATTTTATTTTTTCCGAAAACAACCGTTTTTTTGACAGTACAACTCAAAAGTGCAGCTTTGTGGAATTTCTCCCGCGACAGTTACAACTTAGGTCGCTCATGCTTGTAACATTAATCAGCGATCGGCTATCTTCGGGAACTGCACTTATCTCTTCAGCTGACTACGCTATCTACACTTGCTCTGTTTTGCGTTGGCCTTGAGACGCCTGCCCTAGACTTTTAGTTATCAAGAACAACCAGGTCAGTTTCAAAGAATGCTTGATTTCTTACGCCGAAGGGCAGAGGAATGCATTGCCATGAATGGACGTCACATTGAGCACCTCCTATGAACAAGTGTTCAGATCTCAGAAAGTATGTGTTGTAGGACCCATGTTTATTATACATTATTTTCTTGTTTTGATGCATACTATCACCTATTAAAATATTGGATACGTTTTTTAACATCCTGTATTAGTCACCACATATTTTGAGCCATACTGCAGGGAAAAGAGATTATCTGAACATCTGTTTAGCTTATTGTTTGCTTTATTTTGATTTACAGTTCTTGCAGAAGATGAAGAGATTTTATTTATTATAATTTCAAATAATTTTTGTAAGTAAGGGAAATTAGACCACTGGACGTGTCTTAACCATGAGTTACTTTATAATACTAATAATAATAATATTTACCACATTGTGGTATATCGAGGTTCAAAAACGTATATTTACAATGGTGACTGGAATGGGGCGAATTGATCAAGTAATTATCCTTGACTCTAAACATTAGTCAGAACACTTGTTACGCTACTTACAATTTTAATTTTGTTTGTGGAGTTAAACAATCTGTGTCAGCTATAGGTCTACATGTGGTTGGTAGAATATTATCTGTAGTAATGTCACGAGAGGTCTGAGATTTATCTGGGAAATCTCAGACCTCGAGTGGCATTTATTAGGACTATTACGTGAATAAAATAAAAATGTAAATAATATATCCCTAAAATTCGATCAAAAAATGTTAATAATTGTATATTAACGAATACTTAACCTATTCAGACATTGTGAAGTTGAAATACTCGTAGATGAATATCGATTATTGCAATAAAGAAATTCGATGTTATTATTCAGTAATGCCAATTGCGAAAAGCGAAATACAGGTTTAACAATGTTAATTACATGTACTGCACTTTTCTCTTATTATTATAACATAAATACATTTTCATTATCTGCTGAAATCATAATTTAATTTAACAGTAACAGTGGGGACAGCTATATACCAATGCGTATGTATTCACAGTGAGACATGTTGCTACACAGTGATGCCATCTCTGTATAGATAGGCCTAATTAAAACACAAATTTTATTACGCCATACGAAAGGCAGTTTGACCAAAGACTTTATTATTACTATACAAGGTCTTTGGGTTTGATAGGCGATGATGTTACATAAATTTGAACATCTGACTTTCTATTAATTGTTTCATTTCATTCACAAAATACAAATTTTTTAGATTACAATTATAGGTTAAGTTACCTGTGGGAGCAGGACCAATGTCAGCTGTGCCTTATTTCGACCATTACAATCAGTGCTACACGAAATCATTTTTATAGCTCGACAAACGCATTCTCGCTGTAGTGTGTAACGGAACTAAAGCTGCATCTACACAGTTCAATATTCCAATCGCGTATGCGTGCAATCTGGGAAGAATATTTAAAGAATCAAGTTTAAAAGGTACGTTCAATTAAGATGCATTAAGATTTTGTGTCTACATGGTGCGCCGTTTTGAATGTCGTCTTCACTGCATAAATACATTAATTAGTATTAAATATCAATCTTGCATTCATTGTTTTAAAGTTGAAAGAAAAGTTTAACCGTGTAGTTGCATCTTAATGTATTCATGATCATCAATTTACGGGGAAACAGTTGACGACAACGACTAAACAAAAGAACGACCATGCGATAAATTGATAGCGATAAATCTAGCTGCAAAAATTATCGCAAAGTGTGACTGTGATTGGTTGGAATTCAAAATTGCATTACACTTCATTGGTCGAAAATGGAATGACGTCATATAAACGAAATAGTCACAATAATACTAAAACTGGCATAAGGAAATTTCTTTTAAGTTCATTGAACATCAGTCAGTCTTGTTATGTGGCGTTAATGTTAACTATAATACGTGGTTGCTAGGTTAAGAAATCTGATAATACTAAAACTGACATAAGAAAACCGCTTTTAGTTCATTTTATGTGCATTATTAATTACAATTGAACCTTAGATTCAGTCTTATTATGTGGCTTTAACAAAATCCATGTTAATTTTATGTGGTTGCTAGGAAACGAAATCTTGACATTAACTAGATCTGCTTGTTGTTGCTGGGAAACGAAATCGTTCTAATCATTGCTTTTTCTTGTAAATAGCCACTAGCTACAGTAATAGCCTTGTTCTTGGTATCGCATGAGATATGTCTCGCTTTTAAATTATCCTATAGCTGATGGCCCTTCCAGGAAGCGCTGTAGTTACTGGGTTCTTGTCTGTGGAATTGATGCTTCTTTGGTTAAGTTTTCAGCTTAATCGGCAATGGGATGGACTCGGAGTTTTCTTCTGTTAGGTATTATCTATACTGCGTTCACCACATTTTGAACTTGAGTCCTGAAGAATACAAGGATTGAGACAATCGTTTGAGACAACAGAGGACTTCGTATGGGCAAGGACTAATATGTATGATCTACATAAATTTTATTTCACGGTCCAAGTTCCACGTCAGTGAAACAGATCAGGAAAATTGCAATGCTATTACAAGCCATCTATCACAGATATATTTGAGGGGCTTGGAACAAAAATCAGGTAAGTGACGGAAACCTAGTTTTGAGAAAATTATAGTTAAAGTTCTACATGCAATGAAATATTATACACTAGTTTGGTGAAATGATGCCCATATAGCAGCACTACACAGTGTGATCACTTACCTGATTTTATCCCAAAGAAACATCCTATCACAACACGCACTTACCGCATTTTTTTAATAATGTCACTTACCTGCTTTTTGTTCTAAGCCTCTCACTTATTTTACGTACCGTAAACTGAGACAAGACATCTACGAGTATAGTTTATTTTCCATTTGGTGGAAATCTTGTTAGAACTTTTTCGTCCTTTAAAATCCATAGACCTCTACTAGATTTGAACCCACGTACCTCGGGTCCAACGACCAGCGTAACCGCTAGACAGCGAATGAAAACGGTTGTGATGTCTTCTATCAGAATAGTGGCTATAGCGCTGTACTTATAATTCTATGGAACCGGTTCGATCCTCGGTGTACATCCGATTCATAACTTGTGTTGGGCAAGTCTGTGGTCCAGGTAACACGGGAGTTTTCTCCGGGAACTCCGGTTTCCCTGTGGCATCCCAACAAATCTCCATCATCTTATCTCATCGTGGCTGTAGCGTAGACCAGCCTCCTATGGTGCACCCTGGGCTACGACTCTGTCGGTAAATTGGTCTACATACTGTGCTTCAACCACGAGAAAGTCTCCGCGGGATGAGACGAAGGAGGGTAATGCTGTGAATGAATGTTGATGTCATAAGATGTCATAAGGTCACACACGTGGGTACTCTTATCTCTATTGGCTCGCTGTCACAGCACAAACCATAACATTGATACAGACATATTGATACTACCCTAGTTACAAAATTAGATCACTGTTAATCTCCTGGTCTTTTAATCTCTTCATACAGGAAATAACATATGCAGGAGAGCGCATGGTTTTTAAACTGACGTTATAACGGTAATATTATTTATCTACTTCGTTCCAATAGATGAGGCAATAGTAAGCACATTCCTTTCACGGTTGATCTCCTGGTTGGAGAACAGTAAGTGGCTTCATATGAGTGAATGACGTAAGTCAAGTACTCGCCATTAGTACAAAAAAACTTTAATATTAAAGGTTTGTTCTGACGTCGCTCGTGGTACCATGAAAACAGGAGTGTAAGATGAATGTCGTGACTTCGACGCCAGAGCAGCCCATATCTCTTTTTCGCAGATTTTGAGGTGGAATATAGCCTATTTCATTCAGTGATGTCAGATTAATGTGGGAAGCTGAAAAGAAAACCACGGATTTCAGTCTCTATTGGGATCTAACCGGGAATGTTTGTTGAGTGGCCAGACGAATCGCTCTCGGTTCCAGGTAAACCGTTTGAAAGAAAAGTGGGCGGGCATTGAGCGGGACTTCATGGCTAATTTAACTTGCTGGTACAATCGCTCCGATGGATGACTTAATTGAGGTGCAGACTGGAGGACCTCTTCTCTACTCTTCCCTCCTCTCTTCTGCCTTCTCTTCTCTTCCTCTTATTTTTCTTCTGCCTTCTCTTCTCTTCTCTTCTCTTCTCTTCTCTTCTCTTCTCTTCTCTTCTCTTCTCTTCTCTTCTCTTCTCTTCTTCTTACTTTCCTCTTGTCTTCTGTCCTCTTATTTTTCTTCTCTTCCTTTCACTTTTATCTGGCCTTCTTTTGTCCTATCCAGCCTTTTCTTCTTGTCTCTTCTCTTTCCTTGCCTTCTCTTCTCCTCCTCTCCTAACTTCTCTTCTCTTCTGTCCTGCTTTTCTTTCTCCTTACTTGTCTTCTCTTTCGTTTACTTTACTCCTGCCTTCTTTTGTCTTATCCAGCCTTCTCTTCTCTTCTCTTCTCTTCTCTTCTCTTCTCTTCTCTTCTCTTCTCTTCTCTTCTCTTCTCTTCTCTTCTCTTCTCTTCTCTTCTTACTTTCCTCCTGCCTTCTCTTCTCCTTACTTCTATTCTCTTTCTTCTCTTCTTGCCTCTTCTTTTCATCTCTTCTGTCTTGTATTGTCTTCTCCTTACTTCTCTTCCTCTTAATTTTCTCTTCTCTTCTCTTCTCTTCTCTTCTCTTCTCTTCTCTTCTCTTCTCTTCTCTTCTCTTCTCCTAATTCTCTTCCTCTTACTTTCCTCCTGAATTTTCTTCTCCTTACTTCTATTCTCTTTCTTTTACTTTTCTCCTGCCTTCTCTTGTCCTCTCCATCCTTCTCTTCTTGTCTCTTCTTTTCATTTCTTCTGTCTTCTTCTCTTCTCTTCTCTTCTCTTCTCTTCTCTTCTCTTCTCTTCTCTTCTCTTCTCTTCTCTTCTCTTCTCTTCCTCTTACTTTCCTCCTGCCTTCTCTTTTCCTTACTTCTATTCTCTTTCTTCTCTTCTTGCCTCTTCTTTTCATCTCTTCTGTCTTGTATTGTCTTCTCCTTACTTCTCTTCCTCTTAATTTTCTCTTCTCTTCTCTTCTCTTCTCTTCTCTTCTCTTCTCTTCTCTTCTCTTCTCTTCTCTTCGCCTCATTTTTTCTCTTATACCTTCATTTCGCCCACCTTTCTCATGTCTCATGTGTCATTACATCCTAGAAGACTTCCCATCGCAGTTTGCAGCGTAAGCTTGTTTCATATCTGAATCCAGGAAGCTATGTGGTCGTGTGTAATAGAGTCTTCTCCCAGCTGTCTGCTCGACTCGTCGGAATGCACGACCGGCTCACTCCGTCCCGTAAAGGAGCGTGAACCGCGCTCTTATCTCGGCCTGCATTCCAGCGCAGACCCCCTGTCTGCAGTTCCAACTCCACATATCAAAGCGACTTCTCACCTGGATTTGTTTTTTTCTGCCTTCTTCTAACATCGTTACCATCACTACCACCACTACCATCATATCACCATAACTACCTTCATCATCTGATCTAAAATGAGTAGGTCTAAAGAAATTATGTCCAATGACAGAAGTCTAATAAATGTGACTTTTTGCCCTACAAAGGAATTTTACCAAGTTACATTTGTTCGCATCAAATTTCTGCATATTTAAAGGACAAAACTAAAACTCCTTTGAATAATTTATTATCATAATACACTGCTCTCTTAAAATTTTACTAAGCGTATTGGAAATTAAATCAATGGCTTTCCCAAAACACGCTATAAAATGTTTCATATACAACAATTTTTATCTCGGAAAGGAAGCAAAAACGAGAAGAATTGTATTTAACTTTTTTGTTTGAAATATCTCAAAGAATAACCTCCTCAAATTAATGATATTACCCTAGATTATATCTGTAACAGATATGTCGGGCTTATAGGCTTTGAGGTTTAACAACTTTTGTCAGGTTTACTACGCTGCCATCTAGTTGATACATAAGGAGTCACGTCATAACTCCCAATTGAATTGCATCAGCGACTGTGCTGCCATCTCGTGTTCGTTTACGGAGGACGGGTGGCGATCCTGGCGGTCATTCTCTTCAAAGTGCAGCCGATTTTAACGTAGCGAAGAGTTATCTGTTACATACATGATCGCAATACCTTACGATTCACCCTTTACATTTTCTCTGTTGCTTCGTGAACCTGGTAAAGAATAATATGCAGAAAATGGTTACGTTTCACCCCTAAGGTGTAAAGTAATAAGACTATACTATAATCTAAGGCGAATCTTCGGCCTCATTTCACCAAATACCATCTCGCTATCACCAATCCCATCGACGCTAAATAGCCTAGCAGTTAATACAGTGTCGTTAAATAACCAACTAAAAATTACTCAGAAGACAGGATTGTCGTTAGGGCCACTCTTTACATTTCATCTGTTGCCTCGTGAACCTTGTAAAGAATACTATGAAGAAAATGGTTAGGTTTCACCCATAGGGTGTAAAGTAAAAAGACTGGACTATAATCTAAGGTGAATTTTTATTTATTTAAATTGGTTATTTAACGACGCTCTATCAACATCTAGGTTATTTAGCGTCGATGAGATTTGTGATAGCGAGATGAGCCAAGGATTCGCCATAGATTACCTTGCATTCACATTACAGTTGGAGAAAACCTCGGAAAAAACCAACCAGGTAATCAGTCCAAGCGAG
>JAJSOF020000033.1:11844033-11879033 GCA_025594305.2 Periplaneta americana
AACCCCGTGTCTGCCATATTCAGGCCGTGACTGTCAGTGAAGCGGTGGCTTCTCATTCCGTTTAATGACGATGTGTTCCCGCGCATTAACTTTGCCTGCATTCTCCTGATCCAGTGAGTTACGTCGAATCAATTGCCACAGTCCGCCAATCCGATTTGTGTGCTTCACTGCGTGTCTAAGCGTGGGACGATATCCACTTTCGCGAAAATAAACTCTGCATGTCTACCGAATCGGTCAGTTTCGGAGGAAAGATCTAGACTCAACTCTGGCTGGCACGCAGAATGTTCAGAATTTAGTGAGTTTTATCATATGGAAGGCACCTGTAAGTGGGAATTATGAAAATACTTTGCTTTTTTCTCCTACTGATTTTTCATCTTTCTGTCCGAAAATCTTCCTGTTTCTGTAGTCTAAAAGAGTCGCTGTTTGTAGGAGAGGCAACAAATTCACGACGCATTTGTCTTGAATTTTATATCAAAGTGTTTTTGTTTGTAAGACTGACTGATTTTAAGGTTCAATAAAAAATCAGTAATACACTTAAAACTAAGGGGTTAGGTACAGCTTTATAGCAGTAAAATTTTTGGAAATATTCAACACTTTTTTCCTCCATTACTGTATCTTGTACAATAATGAAAATTGGTAAGTGTGAAACACTGTCCTTCTGCTATATGAAAAAAATATATATTTTTATGATTTCAAAAAATTATTTATATATTCTTTTGTTCAAAATTAAAAATTGTGGCAGTTTACTGTGCAGTGATGAAGCGTTTCCCTCATAACTCATAAACTTGTTAACTTTTTCATGTTCTCTCTCTTTTATTTTATTGCTGAAACTCATGTTTACAATATCATGCTTTTCAACTACATTCCTTAATAAATCATTATTTTTTTATTTTGTGTTAGAAGAAAATACTGATATTTGACCATATTTTAACTGAATTTATTTTTTATCACACAATGTATCAAAGGTAGAGAAGTGATTTTTGTCATATTGTAGCTGTTACATGCATAAATAACAGAAAAACTTTCATCACAGAATGTTGGATGGTTCTTGAGTTACGAGGGAAAAGCTTCATCACTGCACAGTGAACTGCCACCATTTTGAATTTTGAAAAAAATATACATATAAACCATTTTTTTCATATAGCAGAAGGACAGTGTTTTACACAAACAAATTTTCATTATTGTACAAGATACAATACTGCAGTAAAAAAATTTTGAGTATTTCAAAAATTTTACTGCTATAAGCTGTACCTAACCTTTTAATAGCGATTTTCTTATGTCACTTTTAGTATTATCACTATTTCGTATCCTAGCAACCATATAATTACAGTTAATACAGATTGTGTTAACGCCACATAACAAGACTGACTCTAAGGGTCAATAGTAATTAATAATAATGCACATCAAATGAACTTAACAGCGATTTTCGTGTGTCATTTTCAGTATTATCACTATTTCGTATCCTAGCAACCATATAATTAGTTAATATAGATTGTGTAAACAAGACTAACTCTAAGGGTCACTAGTAATTAATAATGCACATAAAATGAACTTTACAGCGACTTTCTTATGTCAGTTGTTAGTATTATCACGATTTCGTATCCTGGCAACTAATATAGACTAAACAGCGATATCCGTAAGTCACTTTCTTTGCTATTACGACTTCCTATCCTAGCAATCACAAAGGAATATAATTAACATAGATTGTTGCATAACAAAACTGACTCTCGGGTTCAATTATTATAATTAATGATGGGGTTTAGAGAGAATTTATCAGCTACCAGTATATAATTTTTAGTTTTCCCACGATATCGTAATCTAGCAACTGCACATAGTTTGAATTAAAGCTATACATAACAAGAGCGCCTCATTTGCAACTGATACTACATACGAAGCGAGCTCCCCTGGCGGCTGTGTCAGTGACCAGGCCTGGCTCTTGCTGCAAGCCGCTCAACATTGCGGCAACCCCATTGTTCTTTGATGTGTATTGTTTTACGCTGTGGCAATCGGCGGCGTTGCCAAACGTTGGGCCTGGGAGATGTATACGATTATTCGAGTTTTGCGCAAGGATAGCTGCGGCCAGATTGAAGGCACATCAACAGGCGATGTAATTGGTGACACATCAGGAGGCCATGGGTTCTGATCTCTCTTAATTCACGCGGGAATAGTAATAACGGAATTCATTCGTTTCGCTCATTTTCTTGCTGCAATGCTTTGTTATTTCCGTATTGTTAATATAGATCTTGATTGCAGCTGACGGTAGTGTTTGTTATACTGTGTTTTTCCTGGTTACGGGGTATGTAGTAAGTATTGTAATGATGATGAATGTCTTTTTCTTCATGTTAAAGTACCTGATACGTAAAATAATAGGTTTTCGCCTTGGAGCATGTCGTCCGTATTAAACAGTTCTTCGGAGGATCTACGAAGTGTGAATATGAACTCTCGAAACTTTTAAAAAGGTTTCTTTTTTAGACGCTATGAAGACATATGGAGGGCATGAAGATAGAGCCCAAAAATATCATGACCTCTGCACTAAGCCCCGACCGCCTTCTAAATCAGATAATCAGCTCAGGAAGGAATCGAACCCACGCACGAACGGAGCTCCGGATCAGCAGACGAACTCGTTATCACGTTTAATCTGTCCTTTCCTTTCCGTGCTCAAATCTATCCATATTTTATTTTATTTTTTGTTACTTCATTTTACTCCGTTTTAGTTTGCTTTACTTTATTTTAATTCATTTTATTTTAGTCTATTTTATTTAATTTATTTTATTTCATTTTATTTTACTTTACTTTATTTTATTTCATTTCATTATATATTATTTTTATTTTATTTCATTTTATTTTATTTTATTTCATTTTATTCTATTTTATTTCATTTACTTAAGTTTATTTTATTTTATTCTATTTTAAGTTACTTCATTTCATTTTATTTATTTTATTTTATTCTATTTTATTTTACTTCATTTTATTTTATTTCATTTCATTTTATTTCACTTTATTCGATTTTGTTTTACTATATTTTATTTTATGTTACTTTATTTTATTTTATTTTATTTCACTTCATTTTATTTCAATTTACATTATTTTTATTTTATTTTGTTTTGTTTTATTTTATTTTACTTCATTTTATTTTATTTTACTTTATTTTATTCCATTTTTCTTCATTTTATTTCATTTTATTCTATTTTATTTCATTTACTTTATTTTATTTTATTTTATTTTATCCTATTTTAAGTTACATCATTTCATTTTATTTATTTTATTGTGTTCTATTTTATTTATTTTACTTCATTTTATTTCTATTTCATTTTATTTTATTTCACTTTATTTTATTTTGTTTTACTTCATTTCATTTTATTTCATTTTATTTTTTATTTTATTTTACTTTATTTTATTTTGTTTTACTTTGTTTTATTTTTTCATTTTATTTCCATTCATTTTATTTCATTTAATTTTGTTTTGCTTTATTTTGTTTTATTTTATTTTATTTTATTTCTTTTTCATTTTTTTGGCAGATGTGATGTCTTGTTTATACAATTTTTTGCATCCTTGCAAAACCTGAGTTTTTGTCTGAATTTCATGCAGAATGTTAAATATTTCTATTCTTTACTTTTCTCTAAACGCGATGACAAATTTCCTCCAAAAAATACAGTACATACTTTTTTAAGAGTAGCGTCACTACCGTTTCGACAGCCCTCGTAGCCTTCGCACATCGCTAAAGACAGCTACGATCCCATCTCTCAACCTCGTGGCACGCGATCTGCCAAGGCTCTTCTGTCGTCACACTTCCATATCGAACGTGAAACCGAGCCACATTTGTCCTGATAGTTACATCAGGTGTACTAGACGGACGTCAGGATCCCTCCATCGTCTGTTACTTCAGAACGTGCATTATAAAATGTAATACTTGGTTATTGTTGTTATCGTCGCTGTTACTCCAAAACCTCGTAACTCCATAAACCAAAATGTTTCGCCTATGAACGAAAATACTGAACATTATTTTTTTCCGAAAATAAAAATAAAATATAATATAATGTATGTTTTATTTATTCATTCATTATTTCAGTTATTTTTTTCTCGCTTTATTTATACTCGCTTTAACATCCCTGGTCATATCGCGAGTTAATCTTTTGGGTGAAATCAGAAGACCTGTGTACTATTGTTGAGACTGGTTCTATTGTTGTGAACTAGATGGCGACTTTATATGTATTACTGATTTCTTATGAATATGATTTCGGTGATGAATGAGGCCGGTGATTTTCAGGGATGTTGTGGCCCGAATTTCCTGGCATTTGCCTTACGGTTGAGGAAAAACCCTGAAAAACCTCAACCAGGAAATTCAACCCGACCGGAAATCGAACCCGGGCCCTCTGCGTAAGAGACCAGCAAGCTGACTCTACACCACAGAGGTGTTCTATTTCAGCCATTTATTTTATTATTTTGCACAAAAACCGATATTACTTCTGGGACAGTATCTGTTACATTATTTTAAACTAGCCGTACCCGTGCGCTCCGCTGCACCCATTAGAAATAAATATAAAGTAATTATATAATTAAAATAGGACATTTGATCCAGGGAACATTCGTGTTTGATAGAAGGATAAATCGTTTATTTTGTTACTTAATTTAAATTTAATTAAAAAATTAAAATGCGATCATTTTGATCCAGAGACCACTCATTTGGTCATAAAAATTAGTTTAGGAAATATAGGAAACGAATGTACAGAATATCCTATCAAGTTTTCGGTGCATAAGGATCTATTTTAATCTTACCTGTCCTCGATTCACTCAGAAGTTACTGTGATAACATTATAGCATTATGTCCATCTAGAGAAACTACATTTTCCAATGGTGAATTAATAATTAATTATACAAATCGGTTAATTTAGCTTCCGATATTACTTCATACAAACACAGAAACGTTATTTGTAGGCTATCTTTCATAGCTTTCAATTGTTGCTGTTCAAAGCCCCTTATAGACGAAGTCATTTGTTTTTTAATTCATTATACGGCCTTAGATGGCAGTTATTTTAATTTTAAAACTCATTTATCACATTAAATATCAGTCCTATTAAAATTTTTCAAAGAATAAAACTTATCGGAAATGAGTTTTAAAGAAATATTTGTTATGTAGTATTTTTCATAAAAATCAATAATAAGCGAGATATTTCGATATATTTAATTCAGGCCCCTTATAACCCCCTTTTAAATAATGTATTTTGAATGCCATATAGCCTAAAATCTAAGTTACAACGAACTTAATTTATATTCCAATTTTCATCGAAATCCGTTCAGTCATTATCGCGTGAAAAGGTAACAAACAAACATACAGACAGACAGACAGACAAACAAAAGTTTAAAAAAGCGATTTTCGGTTTCAGGGTGGTTAATTATATATGTTAGGACCAATTATGTTTGGAAAATCGAAAATTACCAGAAAAATTTCGGCTACAGATTTATTATTAGTATAGATAAATGACAGGGGGGAGTAGGCAACTTCTCCTTCACTTGAGCACTTTGGAATGCCTATCAGACTGTAATACGAAAACTAAAAGCTGACATCTGCAGAATTAAATAAAATATGTTCTTTTTTTAGTAGGTTATTTTACGACGCTTTATCAACATCTTAGATTATTTAGCGTCTGAATGAGATGAAGGTGACAATGCCGGTGAAATGAGTCCGGGGTCCAGCACCGAAAGTTACCTAGCAGTGTTCTATGTTGTAGTATTACATTTTATCATATGAAAATAAACAGATGAATATACATACAGTATACGATTGGGTGCACCGCTTTTGCGAATCGATGTCAAACCTCAACCTGTTGTGTATGGAATGGAGTTTATTTTTTTATTTCCAAATGAAGCTATGGTATGAAATAAATACTACTTCATCTTGTATAATGAATTTGAGGGCAAAACGTGCATGTCGCAGTGGCCTCGGTTCACAAAGGCGGACCACCCGAGCGTGAAGGGCATGGAAGAAGAACAACGTGACCCGTGGGCTCATCCTGGCTTCAATTCTCTGCGTTATGTAACGACTACAGGGCAAGAGGCGGTAGCCTGCAAGTAATAATAATAATAATAATAATAATAATAATAATAATAATAATAATAATAATAATAATAATAATAGCCCTAAATAGTTTTCTACCCCATAACAGGTATTTCACTGCAAACCCAGCATTCTCCAATCTTTCCTGTTTTCCACCTTCTTCTTAGTCTCCACAAACGATTCATATTTATTTCAACGTTGTCTATCATCTGACATCTTCTTCTACGTCTATCGTTTCTCCTGTTCACTATACCTTCCAGTGCATCCTTCAGTAGGTAGTTTCTTCTCAGCTAGTGACCCAGTCATTCCTTTTTCTTTTCTTGATCATTTGCAGCATTATTTTCCTTCACACACTCTTTTCAACACAGCTACATTTCTTGTTCTGGCTGTCCATTTCACACGCTGCGTTCTTCTTTATATCTACATTTAAAATGCCTCTAGTCGTTTCTCTTCACTTCATTGTAATGTCCAGCCATCCATCCATCCATGCAACCATCCATACATCCAGCCATCCATCCATCCATCCATCGATCCATCCATCCAGCCAGCCAGCCATCCAGCCAGCCATCCATCCATCATCCATCCAGCCAGCCATCCAGCCATCCATCCATCCATCCATCCATCCAGCCATCCAGCCATCCATCCATCCATCCATCCATCCATCCATCCAGCCAGCCAGCCAGCCAGCCATCCAGCCATCCATCCAACCAGCCAGCCAGCCAGCCATCCATCCATCCATCCATCCATCCATCCAGCCAGCCAGCCATCCATCCATCCAGCCACCTATCCAGCCATCCAGCCAGCTATCCATCCATCCAGCCAATCAACCATCCATCTATCCAGCCATCCAGCCATCCATCCATCCAGGTCGACCTGGTTGGCAAGTTGGTATCGCGCTGGCCTTCTATGCCCAAGGTTGCGGGTTCGATCCAGCCAGGTCGATGGCATTCCATCCATCCATAAATCCAGGCTCAGCCAGTAGATTTATCCATAAAAGCCACCTGCGGGACAAAATTCCGGCACATCCGGCGACGCTGATATAACCATCTGCATCCATCCAGCGTCGTTAAATAAAAACATAACATTTTCCATCCATCCATCCAGCCAGCCATCCATCCATCCATCCAGCCAGCTATCCATCCATCCATCCAGCCAGCCATCCATCCATCCATCCATCCAGCCATCCAGCCAGCCAACCATCCATCCATCCAGCCATCCATCCATCCATCCATCCATCCAGCCATCCATCCATCCATCCAGCCATCCATCCATCCATCCATCCATCCATCCAGCCAGCCATCCATCCATCCATCCATCCATCCATCCAGCCAGCCAACCATCCATCCATCCAGCCATCTATCCATCCATCCAGCTATCCATCCATCCATCCTGCTATCCATCCATCCAGCCAACCATCCATCCATCCATCCTATCCATCCATTTATCTATTTATTTATTTATTTATTTATTTCACACAATTCATTGGCGTCATATTGATATGTGAATTGTTTCGACTATCAATTGCAGCATTGTCTCTAGACTAAGCCTCATTGAATGAAGAAGCGATTATGAAGTAGTTAACGAAAAGACTCCGCTTTCTTAAATTTAAATGAGGGTGAAAATGAAGTCAGAGATGAAAAGAAATAATATCAAAGCTTTATTACAAATACCAAACATCCTTACAATCTCAATGCTCACAATAACAACCAGGAACAGTATAAACCTTCACGTAAATATGGATTTGATGAATCCTCCGTTACTTTTTGAAATAATGATAAATGCTATTAATAGGCAGGACTTCACTTATGTCTACGTAGGTTGACGTTCTAAACCTGGCGATGACGCCGGCACTGCAGCAGGGCGTGCCTCGTTCTGCACCCCTGTGGAGATGACCTCTGCACTCGGTCCTCATGTCGATTGCAGACTGGTTCAATTCCTAGGAATCACAAGATGCAAAGTATGAATATTTGAATCGTGTACTGAAGGAAAATGTTCTCAGCGTTTTCGAAATGTTTGATGGAAGGCCTATAATTTGTGACAGCTATCATTAGCTGTGACGCGACCTTCTCTTCTGTTTTGATAAAACATGGTTTCATCCGTCTGTAAGTTGCCAGTCATAGCTGAAAAAAGTGTAGTTAAATAAAGGATGAATTTATAATGATGCAGTACCTGGAAAAAACAGACAAAGGTTGTGTATCCTAGAAGAAGCACACGCAATGACAGTGGAAACCATGCGGGGATTAAGAATGCGTGAACGCCTACTTACATGTTCACGAAAACACGTACATGGCCTACAGTAACAATTCTACACTTACCACGGCCTATGATATGTATTTATTTCTTTCGAAAAAAAGATATTCCAGAATGATAACTAGATTTTTTTTTCTCTCTCTCTCATTTCATGTATGTATGTATGTATTTATTAACACTACAATTGGGTATACAACGGTGGCAGTGATATTTTTTTTACAAAAGCCTCCCAAATTAAGGGTTCGACAGATCGGCCTACTAATCAATTCATAAAGAATAATAAGTAAACAAAACAATACACAATAATTACAATTACATGAAATAAAATAAAATAAACCTAAATGAAATAAAATAAAATAAACGTAAATCTATAAATAGTAGATGCAATAAACCTAAGACTATAATTAAAAACTATTCTATAATAACGCCTACGATAAGCAAAAGTAAATCTAATTTATAATTACTTCTATTTCACCCAACTATTACCAATTTAAATAATTACATATCACCTTAATTAATTACATACCAACTTAATTTATTTACATATCAACTTAATTACATCATCTTAATTAATTACATATCAACTTAATTATTTTACATATCAACTTAATAATTACATATCAACTTAATAATTACATATCAACTTAATTAATTACATACCAACTCAATTAATTACATGACACAACTTAAATAATTACACTGCACCTCCAATTACATTTTCAGTCTAATCTTCTCAACCTTTCCTTAAATGTATTGATTTTGAGAGGACCACCCTGAAAGATTGCCGCAGGTAAGCTGTTCCAGTCTACTATTGTGCGGTTAACAAAAGAAAACGCGCATCCAAAGAAGAATTTTCTGTATGGTATAGAAAAGGTGACCCACCCAATTTCTTTTTCTCTTCCTGATAAATTTCAGCATCATTCTTTCTTCACCCTCTTTTCTTAGCACAGCTTCATTTCTTATTCAGTCTGCCGATTACACACGTTCCATTCTTCTCCATATCAACATTTCAAATGATTCTACTAGTTTTTCTTCACTTCGTCGTAACTTCCATGTTTCTGTCCCATACAATGCCACACTCCACACAAGCACTTCACTAGTCTCTTCCTTAGCTCTTTTTCCAGAGGTCCGCAGTACATCCTCCATTTTCTTTTAAAACCTTCCTTGGCCATTGCTATCCTCCTTTTGACTTCCTGGCAGCAGCTCATGTTACTGCTTATAGTACACTCCAAGTATTTGAAGCTGTCTACTTGTTCTACTGAAGAGGAAACTGGTTCCTGAAAGATGCACAGGAAGGAATGGTGAATGGAAGAAACGTTCGGGGCAGAAAAAATGTCAGATGATAGACAATATAAAATATACAGGGCTTTCATTTCTGAACTTCTCAGTCTAAATAACTGATTATTTAAATTGAATTAAATTTAAACAAAAAAAAAACACGTAAATTTGGACATTGAGGGGGAAGTCTGAAATCAGACTTAATTGCATTTTAGATTTCACCCCCAACCCCAGCCGCCCCACTTTGAAATTTCAAATGGCACCCTATATTTTTACATTTAAATGAGCCGTTGAGAGCAAAAGTGATGTAAGTCAAAAATGAGTAATGAGGGTTAAAGTAAACATTCTGTAAAATACAGCAGAAAGTAGCAATTAATAATCAATTTATTTAAACTATTAGTAGTCAGTGGATAGCACAAAGGATATATTAATTGTACTTTGCGCTCTATTTTACAGAATTGTTACTTTAAACCTCATTACACAATTTTGACTTACACCACTTCTGCTCTGAACGGGTCAAATATGAAAGAGCATTCAATTGTTTATATACACCTCATTCGTTTGTTTTCACATCTTTTGTTTTCTATCGTCGCCTGGCAACCTGTATTTTTGTTATTATCAGTTGATTATATAATGAAAACACAGCTTATTTTGTGTAATTTCCTAAATTTAATCAATAAGGGTGATTTATGTTCATCATTTTAAAATAATTTAATACACAAACAAACCATTACATGAAATGCTCAATAAGTTTTTGTAGCTTTATTTTCTTCAGCTCTAATCAACAATAACAACAATCCAGGTTTCCAGGCGACGCGACGATAGAAAACAAAAGATGCGAAAACAAATGAATGTGATGTATAAACAATTGAATGTTGTTTCATATTCTTTAAGTATAAAAATATAGGGGTGGCATTTGAAATTTCAAAGTGGGGGTGGCTGAGGGCGGGAGTGAAATCTAAAATGCAATTAAATCTGGTTTCAGACTTTCCTCTCAATATCTAAATTGATGCGTTTTTTTTTTTTTGTTTAAATTAAATTCAATTTAAATAATTAGTTTTTTAGACTTGGAAGTTTTGAAATGAAAGCCATGTATGGATCGTATGCTGAGACTGAGAGAAAAGTGGAAAATAGGGAAGATTTGAGAATGCTGGGTTTGCAGTGAAAGACCTACCCTTAGACAAAATACTTTGACCAATGAATGAACATGGGGGTGCTCTTCACTGAAGATAGTAAGCTATACCTGGCTGGGCTTGTACGCTATTTGAATTTAAAGTATTCGCAACGAAAACCTGTAAGTAAAGGCCTACTTTTATTCTTTATTTATGTAATATACCGATCAAATATCGGGGACTACTCTAAAGGAATTTAAATAATGCTTTTTATTTTTTGGAAAATAGCGATTTTTACTAAATGGTTTGCGTAAGCTTTTTTTTTTTTTTTTTTTTTTTACTTTCATGTCAATAACACGTCGATGTCTGTAGATAACTTGCAGAAACTCCTGTATATATAATTAACAGTTTCTTCTGAGAAAATACTAAAATATGTTTGAAAACCAGAGGATGATGTTAACAAGCGTCCCATGCGGACAAGTCATTTAGTCTTAAGTCATAGCTACATTTATTATAACTAACAACGGTTGCTAGGTTACGTAATCAATTTTGCAGCAAGGAAATCACGTCTTGTATATTAGCTAACCTCCATGATTTGACGTTCTTTTTGCACATAAGTGATCATTGTTGTTCCAGCACATAGACTACGTCAGAGACCCCGGGGCACTGAGTCCGTTATTCGATGCCAATAACAAGACAATGGATCGGCCTTCGCGATTTGGATGGAAGCAATACCAGAGCCTCCTTGGCGACAAAGAAACAAAAGACGATGGCCTTCTCGAAATGACTGCCAACAATGTGGCGTAACATTCGGTTATGATAAAGTGTCGAGCTTAATGTTCGCGGTTCAAAGTCGGCCAGAAGCGATGAGGTCTTCAGCATGACGCCTTCGTAAGGGAATTAAAACCCACGAACTACCGGGTGTTGTTGAATTATTGCATGTGGAAGGACGCTGTTCGTGACAGAGAGGACATCAGGTAAAATTTAATCTACCCAGTTTCTCATTCGAAATTCACCCTGTCGTAAGGAGTAATAAAATTCGCCATCTAAATTCGTGATGTCGAAAATGATACACTTCATATTCTGAGGCTAGTATATACCAAGAAAGGCTTGGTTTACTTATCTGGAAGTGTTGGCAACCAAAGAATCATCTATTCATTGATCTATACATATATCCATTGAAACAACCAACTATTCTATTCTAGTAGCCATCAACCTATCCAGCCACCTATCCAACCATTTAACCAACAAACTAATTAAATCATCCACCCACGCATCCACCCAATCCTCGTTTCATGCATCCGAACAACCAGCCAAGCACCCAACCAATCATTCGTCCAATCAAGCATCGAGCAATCTATCCATCCAAGCAGCTAACCATCTATTCAAACACCCAACCAACCAACTAACCAATCACCCATCCACCCATTCATTTATCTATCCTTCCTTAGCGATGGCTTTCTGTGCTCGAGGTTGCGGGTTCGATCCCTGCCCAGGTCGATGGCATTCAAGTTTGCCTAAATGCGACAGGCTCATGTCAGTAGATTTACTGGCATGTAAAAGAACTCCTGCTGGACAAAATTCTGGCACACCGGCGACGATGATATAACTTCTGCAGTTGCGAGCGTCGTTAAATAAACCTTAATTTGCAAATCTAATCTTTCAGGTAAAGCTCCCTGTAAAGCAGATTTGAATAATTTCAAGGGAAAAATTGTTCCGGGGCCGGGTATCGATCCCGGGACCTCTGGTTGAACGTACCAGCGCTCTGCCACTGAGCTACCCGAGAACTCCACCCGACACCGTCTCAACTTTTCCCTTTATATCCACACAACTCGCATGGGCTGACAAAACGCCAGAGATCCACAACGAGTGCACACAATCACTGTATGACTTGGAATTCTGGTTTTCTGTTAACGTACACAGTGACGTATATATTATGCAAATCTAATCTTTCAGGTAAAGCTCCTGTAAAGCAGATTTGAATAATTTCAAGGGAAAAATTCTATTCTATCCATCCATACAACCTACCAAATTAAGTCATTCAAACAAACATTTTTTATCTCCATCCACTCAAAATAATCATCCAAATATAAATCAATGAATCAACAATAATTCATCCATTCAAGCAGCCAACAATCTACCCATCCAACGAACCAACATAGAACCAATCAATCTTCCACGTATATATTCAACTACCCATGCAACCGTTCCATGCAATCAAACAACCAACCGCTTATTCATCGAAGAAATCAATCAGTGAACCAACCACCCATCTGTTCAAATAACGAAACATTTAAACATCCAACCAACTAACCATTCAATCAAGCAATCAACTATTCACCCAGGTAACAAATCATTTACCCATGCAACCATTCATCTACTTGTGCATCCAATCAATCAACCAACCATCCTTCCAAGAAATTAAACACTGTCTATCCGCCTATCCATTCATCCAATAGACCATCCATCCAAGAAATTAGCTAGTGAACCAACCATCCACCTATTCAAACAACTAATCATCTATCCATCCAACCAAGCAATGAACCATCCACCCATATATTCAACCATCCAAGCAACTACTCATCTACCTATGTACCCATTTAATCAACCATTCTTCCATTCAAACTACCAGCCGCCTATCCATTCTTCCAACCGATCATCCATCCAAGAAACCATCCAGTGAACCAACCAAGCATCTACCATGCATCCATTCATCTACTTGTGCATCCAATCAATCAAACATCCTTCCAACTGTCTATCCATTCATCCAACCGACCATCCATCCAAGAAACCAGCCAATCAACCATCCGTCCATATATTCAACCAATAAACCATCCATCATCCTTCCAATCAAACAATCAACCATTCAACTTTTCCAGTAACCATGCATCCATCCATCCATCCATCCATCCATCTATTCATCCATCCAACCACCCAACAAAACCAACCATCTATATAGAGCCATCCATCTATCCGACCAACATACAGTATCATCTATCCACTCAGTGTTCTTAATAGCCTCCACCCCTCTCAACCAACCTACTGCCATCCTTCTATTACTTCTTAATTAACTGATTTAATTTCCAATACTATAAGCCCAAGAAAAACTCTCTTTTAACATTTCTGAACCGCTGTAGTTGAATATGATCTCGCCTAGATACCATGGACGAACCACAAAAATTATGATTGTAATGTTGAATAATTGCATTGTGGTTTTATATGCTTAAATTACTGTATATGATATTGGTGATGATGATTTTTTACTTTAATTATTTCGGAATTACCAATAATTACTGGCATTATGTTCGAAATTATCTTTTTATTTCATAAAAATATATCTCTTGTCGACACGAAGAGAAGCTTTCTTCTTTTTACAACACTGCAATTTATTGCAGCACAAATTAACCTCTCCGGCTCCGTCACCATGGTTACCAAGTCCGTGATTAAACATCCTTGGCCTTCGCAAGATGGCGGTCCGCGCACGCAATCTCGCATTACGTAAGGCAAGAAAAACAAGTGACTATGCCTCCATTGTTTAGCTCGCTATTTTTATCTGTGAGCATTTAAACACGTCCTAATGTTGCAATTGACAGGCAGGCACGTGCTGGCTTGTTTAGTGCTGCTTCGTCGATTACCATGACAACACGAGACTTTGTTTCCTAGTTTATCTCGTCCTACTAGATGTTTCAATTTTCAGTACCGTCTTTTGTTATAAAACAAATGACTACGCTATTGTTTCTGTTTCATTCGTAGGATTGACAGCGTATTTTAGGGAGCTATCCAAACACACTTAACAAGCATTTAACAATGATAAACAAGTATAAGAAACAAACTTAAGGTTAAATTAACTGAGAAATAATATAATTTTAATTTTTACAATTTAACTTATGCAAGTATAGTCTCAGAAAAAAGCTTTTTAGTACAGATACTTTAAAAGTCACAGAAAGGAGGCAGTGCTCAAGACCAGAGGACGAGAGACCAGGTTCACAAGAGGAGGACTAGTTGAGGTAATGAAATTAGTTTTGTTTCGTTGTATGTCTGATCATGCGCACTGCCTCCTTTCTCTGACTTAAAAAGTATCTATCCGACAAAACTCTTTTCTAAGTTTGTACATAATTATACATTAAGGACATACATGTAAGTACTTTAAAAATAGTACTTTTAACAGTATTTTTTTTTAATTTGCTGACACTAAAATATGGCAAACTTACATTTTTTCATTATTTTGTTATACAGCATTGGACCAGAGGAGATATCTTGATTAAGAGCTGTGCTTGTGAAACACTTTGGTTCCTCCAGATGTATTAAGTCGAAACAAATGAGGGTAATCAATAAATGCGGGGAGTAGGGTAAACTCGGCAAATTTGGCAATATGGGAAATTTGGCAATAATCTTATATTTCTTTTATTGCCAAATTTCCTCCAGAGTTTTAAGAAGTTCAATGACACCTTATAGAGTGCAACATCTGACTGTACTTTTAGTTTTCGTTTCATCCGAATCAGCGCATTATAGTGGCACATATTGTTACTAATAGAAAGAAGTGTTGAATACTTCCTTTTGACGTGGTGGTTGTGTGCACATGTGTATACAAATACGGAAAGAAAGTGTTGTTCATTATCTACGTTTGTTTGTGCATTACATATCAAAAGCTGAGATTCCATATTATAAGGTAAGCCATTTATATAATTAATATTTTCTGTTAATAACTCACCAGGCCTTAGCTCGTTTTATGTTCTTCTTAGCAAAAAAAATGTCTTCTCCAGGGTAGTGTGAATTAGCCATTTTCCTTTATAGCGATATATTGCTGCTCTCTTTGAACAAGAATGTGTACTCGATGGTAAAATTTAAGAGTAGGGACGTATGAGGGATTTTTACAGTTTCAATGCAGCACTGTGTGTGGTGTGTTGCAGATATGCCAAGGAAACGAGGACATTATTCTGAAAAATATTCCAAAATTGATTTGCGGGCTGCGGTTGGGAGTGTTTTGAAAGTTAGATGGTCGAATTAAAGGGCTTCTAAGAAGTACAATTTGCCCTTTAACAACTTAAAGATGTTTCAGTATGCATCCTCAGGACCCGGTGACGTTGTCATTCCCAAGAAAGGAAGACCCCTAGCTCTAACCGTTGAGAAAGAGCAAAAACTGCTGACAGATGTAATCAAAATGAAAGAACTTGGGTTTGGGCTATCGGCAAAAGAAATTAGAAGACAACCCTTCAGTATAATTAATAAGAGTGGTCGGAAAAATCCATTCAATTCTTTTTTTATGCTTTTGTTTTGTGTTTATGAAGTTTAATGACTTCTTGTCCCAGTAAATTAAGTCTTATAAACCTTGTACCACTGTTTCATTTTGAAAAATTTATTTTTTAATCGTATTGCCAAATTACCCCTGTACTATTGCCAATTTATCCTGATGAAGAACCAAATCTGGAAACATGTAATTTGTTATTTATTAGTGTGTTATGTGTAAAGTAATTTAGATATGTAGAATTTTCTTTCAGAGGTTTATTGAGATTTAATGTTTAAACACATTCCATAATAGAGGAATATTTAATTTCAGAATATGTAACTGCAAACTGTGTCAAAATACAAATATTGCCAAATTAGACGAGTCTCCCTATAAATACAGAAATAGTTAATTTAACATAGTCTAAATCTAAAGTACCTAACTTGGTATATTAATTTCCAACTGAGTCCAATTTTCGGTAATGACATATCACTATTCATTACAAGTCCAAATACATCATTTGCGCCATATTTATATGTGAAACATTTCGACTATCAATTGCATTGTTGTCTGGATACTAGACCTTACGGAATGAGGAAGCGATTATGAAGTAATTAACGAGAAGGCCTTGTTAAATTTTAATGAGGAGAGTATGAAGACAGCCATTAAGAGAGATATCAAACTTTTATTTTAAATCACAAACGTCCTTAGAATCCCAGCACTGCTCGCGAAATAACAATCACGGACAACATAAACGTTTCACACAAATTATACAGATTCGATGGGTTTTTAAATTGGTTATTTTACTACTCTTTATCAACTGTTGTTGTTATGTAACGTCTGAATAAGATGAAGGTGATAATGCCAGCGAAATGAGTCCAGTGTCCAGCGCCGAAATTTACCCAATATTTGCTCTTCATGTAATAATAATAATCCGTGGCGCTACAGCCCGTGAAGGGCCTGGACCGACCAGCCGGCTGCTGGCCTCACGCCCACATGCCGAAGCAGAGGTGGACGATCATCCAACCGGAATGGAGGTATCGTGTGGTTAGCACGATGATCCCCCAGCCGTTATAGCTGGTATTCGCAACCAGATTTCGCTACCTATCGCAGCTCCCCAAGTGCATCACGATGCTGGGTGGGCACGGTCCCATACACTGGCCGAAATTTCATGATAAAATTTCTTCCCCCATGAGGACTCGAACCAGCGCGCATTCCGTAACGCGAGTCCCAGGCAGGATGCCTTAGACCGCGACGCCACGGCGCGGGACCTTGCTCTGAATGAGTTGAGGAAAAACCCCGGAAAAACCTCAACCAGGTAGCTTGACTCAACCAGGATTTGAACCCGACTCGCTCGTTTCCACGGTCAGACATGATAACCACTCCACAGCTGTGGACGCGATGGATCCTCTGCCTCTTTTTACAAAGACATCTTCTTAGCGTTCATATTAATATAAAGTGTACGTATATTCGTACAATCTTTTGGCTCAGAGCTGTAAATTTATAGCAACAACTTGACGCCATAAATCAAATACTTCATCCCATATAAAAGTGCTGGATAGTTGAAGAGTCCACTGCAAGAATGATGGATGTCACTTTCTTGTCGAAAATGAACCAAGACTGCCAATGCATAGCTTAAGACATATAGAATGTACATAGGGAGTTATATGGCATTAACACTGATAGTCATTGTCCAGTAATGATCGGAAAACCACAGTTAAGCTTTGAGCGCTAAGCATTTCAAACTTTCAATTGCTTCTCCTGCAAAATGTATTCCAAATGACATCCATCATTCTTGCAGTGGACTCTTCAGTTGGTAAGACGTAACTTGCAACGTGAAGTTTGTCTTTTACAAGAAGAGATCCATAGGCTGCTATTACACTATCAAAGCAGTGTAATGGGTTTTCTTTTATAAAAGTTTCTTTGATGAAAATCTTTCATAAATTGTAAGTGCATCTTGTTATCTTTGATAAAAGATTTCTATACGTTGAGACAAATATGGCGGAACGCAAATATAACTGGACTGTTGCTTACTTACTTACTTACTTACAAATGGCTTTTAAGGAACCCGAAGGTTCATTGCCGCCCTCACATAAGTCCGCCATCGGTCCCTATCCTGTGCAAGATTAATCCAGTCTCTATCTTCAAATCCCACCTCCCTCAAATCCATTTTAATATTATCCTCCCATCTACGTCTCGGCCTCCCTAAAGGTCTTTTTCCCTACGGTCTCCCAACTAACACTCTACATGCATTTCTGGATTCGCCCATACGTGCTACATGCCCTGCCCATCTCAAACGTCTGGATTTAATGTTCCTAATTACTATGTTAGGTGAAGAATACAATGCGTGCAGTTCTGTGTTGTGTAATTTTCTCCATTCTCCTGTAACTTCATCCCGTTTAGCCCCAAATATTTTCCTAAGCACCTTATTCTCAAACACCTTTAACCTATGTTTCTCTCTCAGAGTGAGAGTCCAAGTTTCACAACCATACAGAAGAACCGGTAATATAACTGTTTTATAACAGATTTTCAGATTTTTGGACAGCAGACTGGATGATAAGAGCTTCTCAACCGAATAATAACAGGCATTTCCCATATTTATTCTGCGTTTAATTTCCTCCCGAGTGTCATTTATATTTGTTACTGTTGCTCCAAGATATTTGAATTTTTCCACCTCTTCGAAGGATAAATCTCAAATTTTTATATTTCCATTTCGTACAATATTCTGGTCACGAGACATAATCATATACTTTGTCTTTTCGGGATTTACTTCCAAACCGATCGCTTTACTTGCTTCAAGTAAAATTTCCGTGTTTTCCCTAATCGTTTGTGTATTTTCTCCTAACATATTCACGTCATCTGCATAGACAAGAAGCTGGTGTAACCCGTTCAATTCCAAACTCTGTCTGTTATCCTGAACTTTCCTAATGGCATATTCTAGAGCGAAGTTAAAAAGTAAAGGTGATAGTGCATCTCCCTGCTTTAGCCCTCAGTGAATTGGAAAAGCATCAGATAGAAACTGACCTATACGGATTCTACTGTATGTTAACTGGACTGTTGCTACCACAAAAATTTTGATATCGGAGTGTGAAGGAAATTAAATGTTGTAAGTAAATAATTTGTATAAACATATTTTATAAAAATTTGTATAATTTTCAAGTCCTCACATTGTAGATCTTTTAATAAGTTCTTATGGATACTTCTCTTATCACGTTTTTCAACCCACGATTTAACCTACAGGCGTTTCTTTTTCTGTTTATTTTTCAACAGTAATCTCACTAGAGGTTTTGATTTATCTAGACAAAATCAAAACACGAGTGGGATTTAATTGACTATTACACGATTAGAAGAAACTATATACAGATTAGAAGTAACGAAGTACTCCAACACAATGAAATATTAATTGGCTTACGAAAATACAACTGTTTTCAAATGTATTATTGTACCATCTCAACATTACGCTAGATGGCAGTAGTGTTTTATGATGATGTTTTCTTGTTACCGGTATCAGTTGTGCCAACTATGGAATCATCATTGAACTCTGTGGACGGTTACTAGTTAAGAAAGCTTTGTTGATTCAGTTTCATTTTTATTAAAACATTTGCATTCCACTTCAATCATCCGGATCCCAGTAATCAACGTCACTTGATAGATAATTTTCAATAAATCTTAGTATCAAACAATCTCTGATACGTGACTATTCATAATATCATATAGCATGGGATTTAAATCTATTACACGATTTGAAAAAGTTTTAAAGATGATGAAATAAAAAGAAACGTTTCCAATAACAATGAAAAATTAATTGGCTTATGAAAATAACTGTTTCAAATGTATTATTGAAATTCAACATTTTCAGATTTGAATGTTTTATGATGATGTTTTCTTGTTACCGGTATCAGTTTAATGGAATCACCATTGAACTCTGTGGACGTTACTAAAGAAGTGAACTTTGTTGATGTTTCATTTTATTAAAACATTTGCATTCAACTTCAATCAGGATTCCCAGTAATCAACGTCTCTTGACAGATGATTTTCAGTAAATCTTTATCAAACAATCTTGTTCTTGACTATCCA
The DNA here is from genome assembly GCA_025594305.2 of Periplaneta americana. Lineage (NCBI taxonomy): Eukaryota > Metazoa > Arthropoda > Insecta > Blattodea > Blattidae > Periplaneta > Periplaneta americana. The sequence continues at coordinate 11,864,030 of JAJSOF020000033.1, forward strand.
TAATATTATATAATATAAACAAGTGTTAGAAAAGTTTTAATTAGGGATGATGAAATAAACAAGAAACGTTTTAATTAACGATGATGAAATAAAAAATAAACATGAATAATTTTAAAAGAAACAATTATTGAAAGTCCACAATTTTCAAATTTGAATGTTTTGTGGTTTGGTTCAGTTGATGTTATAACTTGTGGGAAAAAACCTCAAGTCAGTTGTAACATGGTGTATCCCTCAACTTATTCAGGATTTCGAATGGTGCTCTTCCTATATGACCAGTGATCTTTATTAATTCTTGTTCTTGAATGCCAATGAGAGTTATATTTGAAAGTGCTGTGCATCGACTGGAGTGGTTTGTAATTTTCTGTTTTTTGGCGTCCAGATCAGTGCAGTTCGAAATGTTGGCAAAAAAAAGAAACAAATGCTAGGGTAGTGATAAAAACAAACAAATGCTAGGGACGCGATAAAATTAAACAAATGCTAGGGACGCGATAAAATTGTGCGATAAGCAGCCATGATTGGTTGAAAGACGTCCTTTCGTACCGTTTTATTGGTCGAAAGTAGTGTGCCGTAGTAAAAGTGTAATAGTCAGAATAAATATTTATATAATAATTGAACTAATTGTAGCTAAACAAGCACAATACTGTTCTTCATTCATGATGTTACAGACTTAACGCGTAAATATTAGTTTCAATAAATCCTAACTGTTGTGGAACAAGTGTTAGATGAGCTTTGTTCCTAATTTTAGGTCATGTTTGATAAAATATTTTATAAAAGATTTTATGTGGTCTAATATACCCCAAATCCTATTTTTTATCAAAGAGCTTTGATAAAATATTTTATCATATTCGTTGCCAAAGAACTTTGATAGTGTAAGAGCAGCCTTAGGTTAAATGTTTTTTCTTGCTGTGTTGATAGGTTCTTGCCCCGGGTTGATGACTTTTTCCACCCCTGTCACACAAATTGTTTTCTGGCGGATAAGATAAGCTGTTTGCTTAAGGAATCTGCTAACTACAGGAGTAATTAAATCCCGGCCTTGCATTAGTGATTTCCTTTAAATTGTACGAGATACGATCTGTGTAATTGCTGCACGCCTGAGGGGACAGACGACCGACCGGACGGACGAAGAAGCAGTGAAAGGACGGACGGGACAGACATGAAGATGCACAGAGGGAGAACGGAGAAGGAATGGTGAGGCATAGAGAGAGTACACAGACATGTAAGAGAATAAATAAATGTACAAGGAAGAAATAGATAACAATAACTAATAAAATATATACATATAAGTATATAAATAAATATTTGAAGACAAATATACACGATACGATACAATCCATAAATATATAAGTACATAAATACACATTAAAGGAAGAAATACATACGCAATATATAAATTAATGCATCGAAGTAAGTACGTAAATAAATGTTCAAGGAAAAAATACATAACTATATAATAAATCAAAATACAATAATTAATACATATACATGTAAATATACAGCAGAATTCGTATAGGGCAGTTTCTGTCAGATACGTTTCCAATTCACTGCGGGCTAAAACAAGGAGATGCACTATCACCTAACTTTTTAACTTTGATCTAGAGTATGCCATTAGGAAAGTCCAGGATAACAGAGAGGGTTTGGAATTGAACGGGTTACATCAGCTGCTTGTCTATGCGGATGAGGTAAATATGTTAGGAGAAAATCCACAAACTATTAGGGAAAACACGGGAATTTTACTGGAAGCAAGTAAAGAGATAGGGTTGGAAGTAAATCCCGAAAAGACAAAGTATATGATTATGTGTCGTGACGAGAATATTGTACGAAATGGAAATATAAAAATTGGAAATTTATCTTTTGAAGAGGTGGAGAAGTTCAAATATCTGGGAGCAACAGTAACAAATATTAATGATACTCGGAGGAAATTAAACACAGAATAAATATGGGAAATGCCTGTTATTATTCGGTTGAGAAACTTTTATCATCCAGTCTGCTGTCGAAAAATCTGAAAGTTAGAATTTATAAAACAGTTATATTACCGGTCGTTCTTTATGGTTGTGAAACTTGGATTCTAACTTTGAGAGAGGAACAGAGATTAAGGGTGTTTGAGAATAAGGTGCTTAGGAAAATATTTGGGGCTAAGAGGGATGAAGTTACAGGAGAATGGAGAAAGTTACACAACACAGAACTGCATGCATTGTATTCTTCACCTGACATAATTAGGAACATTAAATCCAGACGTTTGAGATGGGCAGGGCATGTAGCACGTATGGGCGAATCCAGAAATGCATATAGAGTGTTAGTTGGGAGGCCGGAGGGAAAGAGACCTTTAGGGAGGCCGAGACATAGATGGGAGGATAATATTAAAATGGATTTGAGGGAGTTGGGATATGATGATGGAGAATGGATTAATCTTGCTCAGGATAGGGACCGATGGCGGGCTTATGTGAGGGCGGCAATGAACCTCCGGGTTCCTTAAAAGCCAGTAAGTAAGTAAAACATGTAAATATATACAGAGTGATAAGTTTAGGTATGGATAAAATAAAAACACCGTAAAACATTTACTACTGAACTTTATTTGTTGAAACTTTGTGCATACAACACTGAAAGACGGGAGATTCGTCAGAGCTCAACATGACCCCCATTGCGCACCTTGTACAACTCAATTCATACAATTCAGCCCATGTCCGTTGTAACATAAGAGAGATGATTTGTTGAAAAGCTTGAGTAATTTTTACTTTCAGATCATCAATGTTCCTGGGTTTCTGTGACTAGACAATGTCTTTAACAAAATCCCACACGAGGAAGCCAGGAGGGGTTAGATCTGGGGAGTTTGGGGACCAAGCCAAGAGATAGCTGCTTCTCGTACTGGGTTTCGCCTGCGATCTCCTGCATGTTTTAACACAGAATCTGTTTCTACAAATTTCGATACCACAACATTATGGAATCGTATTTAGGTACATTACGCACACCATACTCACGTTGAAATTCCCTTTGAACTCTTTTAACACTCTCAAATTTAGCATACCAAAGAACACATTGTGCCCGCTGTTGATTTGTAGTAGCCATTTTAATTATGTACGATTTTCATTTGTCCTTTCAGATTATGCATTGTTGATTGTCATATATGGAAACTCCCATCTTTTAATCATAATATAACCAGCAAGAAATTTTTCCCACTATCATAATAGCTTTATAATAATAAATTTTATATTATCCGTACCCAAACGGATCAGACTGTATATTATTGAATTAATAGTCCAGTACATGTTCAGGCACAAATTCAGTTTATAACCAGTTAACAAAAAAGTCTGTAATTACTATCGATAGTACCGGTAATTTTTATTATGTCTCTTGATAGGTCTATCGATAGTAGGAAAAACAGTCGATAGCACTATCGATACTATCGTAAGTGACTATCGCCCAACTGTAATGTAAGTACACAAATAAATATACAAGAAGAAAAGCATAACAGTATAGGGATGGAGAAAATTTGGATGACGAAGAAAGAAAGATAGAAAGAAAAAAGGAAGGAAGAAAGAAAGATGACATGCAACATGTTTAAAATACTTACTTAGTTTAAAATAAAAACATATAAACAAAAAAGGAGAATGCATGTCAAAGACGAAAGAACGAAAGAGTGGAAAAGAGAAAATGTGAACATATGAAGGCGAAAAATATATTGAAATAGAAATAAAGAAAGAAAGAAAGAAAGAAAGAAAGAAAGAAAAGAAGGAAGGAAGAAAGGAAGAAAGAAAGAAAGGAAGGAAGGAAGAAAGAATGAAAAGAATGAAAGGAAGAAACAAAGAAAGAAAGAAAGAAAGAAAGAAAAGAAGAAAGAAAGAAAGAAAGAAAGAAAGAAAGAAAGAAAGAATGAAAGAAAAGAATGAAGGAAGGAAGAAAGAAAGGAAGAAAAGAAGAAAGAAAGAAAGGAAGGAAGAAAGAAAGAAAGAAAGAAAGAGAGAAAGAAAGAAAGAAAGAAAGAAAGAAAGAAAGAAAGAGTGAATTAAAGAAAGAAAGAAACAAAGAAAGAAAGAAAGAATGAATGAAAGAAAAGAAGGAAGGAAGAAAGAAAGAAAAGAAGGAAGGAAGAAAGAAAGAAAGAAAAATAAATGAAGATCAGTTGAAGGAAATGATAAAACATGAAGTGAAATAGTGACGTCAGAGTGAGGGGTAAATCGCAGCTGCATATCGCCACACGCTGTACCCACTGTGAACGCAGAATCACGTTCCGGCCTCATTTATCTCGCTTGGTAGACGGCAGTAGCCAGACATGCTAAGAGTTATGTAACAATGAAAATTAACATTGTGTTAACGAGATGAAATCCGCACTGCCCTGGGCCTGCCCCGCGGACATCCGCGTTTTGGCATATTTATTGCGCCCGAAGCTGCTGGTATTCCCAGGCAAGCGAGCAAATGTCCTCCAGGGGTGTGCAACCGTAGACTAAGGCCCGATTGTATAAACCATTTAATCTTAGATCAGAGGTTAAATTGATCCTTGTTTCAGCTGAACTTGGAATTTTGTGTTGTATAAAGTCTAATCTGAGATTAATTTGTCTCAAACTAAAGTCAACTTTACTTACTTACTTACTTACTTACAAATGGCTTTTAAGGAACCCGAAGGTTCATTGCCGCCCTCACATAAGCCCGCCAGCGGTCCCTATCCTGTGCAAGATTAATCCAGTCTCTATCATCATACCCCACCATTGACTGAAGAAATTTCTCCGATTAAGTTAGATGATCCAAGTTCAGTTATTTATTTTCTGTTTGAAATATACGAGTGACAGATTGTGCAAATAAAATATCCATTATTATTAATATTAATAGATATGATAGGTACATTTATATATATTTCTTTCAATTTCTTGCCTTAATACACAAACAATCTTATATTTTATAAATCGTGTTCAGCCGTATCAAATAACATAACCTATAATTATATTATGTTTATAACAAGCATTAATTATTAATGGATAAGGTACATTCATAAATTTTCAATTAACTGTATTACTAAACGAAAATTATAAAGCTTTATTATGTTTAGCAGTATCAAACACCATAACATGATAACAACTTGGAGAACAGTCAACCTTCTTCTTATTGTCCGCCATTATTTACATTGCACAAAAAAACCAGTGTCTCCAACAGAGTGTAATACGGAAAGTCGCCAAAAAGTAGTTGTAAAGTCGCTAGATTTCTCATTATCAACAAAGAAAGATTAAATTTTGTCACTATGGGGTGCTAAAAAGGTCACTAAATCCCTATTTAAGCAATATAAAAGTTAAAAGAAATTGTTGTTGAAAAAGAATTAAAGTCGCTAGATTGGCAACATTGAACAAACCTGTCCTCGCATCACGTATTTCACCTGTTTATGCGATGTTGCCAAATCCTTTTCACGTGAACTTAGACTGCATTTGAACCAAGGTAATTTGATCGCAGAAAAGTTTTATACATGAACTCGGTTCAGTTTTCGATCTTCGATCAAAGTTGATCTTTAGTCAGGGAGTTTTATACAATTGGGCCTAAGAGTTCGATTGTGTTTAGTTGTGTCAAGTGATGGTGTTCACCGCATGTCCTAGTCGAGAATTTCATTTAGGTTCAAAATATTGTCATGGAAAATCTATATGGATTTGTTTTGTGCAGAGATATCAAGAGTTGTATTTTGTATTAAGAAAACTGAAAGCCTGTGTATCAAAAGACGTTCTTTGTTACATTTCTTCGGACCAAATTTCTGCACATTTAAAGGATAAAATTAAATTTATTTCAATAATTTATTATTGGAAGTAAATCCCGAAAAGACTAAATATATGATTATGTCTCGTGACCAGAATATTGTACGAAATGGAACTATAAAAATTGGAGATTTATCCTTCGAAGAGGTGGAAAAATTGAAATACCTTGGAGCAACAGTAACAAATCTAAATGACACTCGGGAGGAAATTAAACGCAGAATAAATATGGGAAATGCCTGTTATTATTCAAGAAGCTTTTGTCATATAGTCTTCTGTCAAAAAGTCTGAAAGTTAGAATTTATAAAACAGTTATATTACCGGTTGTTCTGTATGGTTGTGAAACTTGGACTCTCACTTTGAGAGAGGAACAGAGATTAAGGGTGTTTGAGAATAAGGTTCTTAGGAAAATATTTGGGGCTAAGAGGGATGAAGTTACAGGAGAATGGAGAAAGTTACACAACAGAGCTACGCATTGTATTTTCACCTGAATAATTAGGAACATAAAATCCAGACGTTTGAGATGGGCAGGACATAATACGAATCCAGAAATGCATATAGAGTGTTAGTTGGGAGGCCGGAGGGAAAAAGACCTTTGGGGAGGCCGAGACGTAGATGGGAAGATAATATTAAAATGGATTTGAAGGAGGTAGGATATGATGGTAGAGACTGGATTAATCTTGCACAGGATAGGGACCGATGGCGGGCTTATGTGAGGGCGGCAATGAACCTTCGGGTTCCTTAAAAGCCATTTGTAAGTAAGTAAGTAAATAATTATAACATAAAATATTATATATAGGCTATAAATATATATATATATATATATATATATATATATATATAACTTTAGCACAGCACTGAAAGAATCGAACCCGTGCTCGGGGGGGGGGGATTCCTGAATTTAAATTAAGAAATATAATAATAAGTTACAATTTGTTTTATATCTACTACACAATAGGAATATATAAATTTAAGGAATAATGTTTCATATAAAACAACTCTTATTTCCGAACTGAAGCATAAAGAGCAAAATTGTATTAAACTATTTTGTTTGAAATATCTCAAAGAATAACCCCCTGAAATCAATGACATTACTTACGATTCACTCCTTATATGTAGATTATATACTAATTTAATTGAATTATGTTTTATTTAACGACGCTCGCAACTGTCGAGGTTATATCAGCGTCGCAGGTGTGCCGGAATTTTGTCCCGCAGGAGTTCTTTTACATGCCAGTAAATCTATTCACATGAGTTTGTCGCATTTAAGCACACTTAAATTCCACCGACCTGGAAAGAGGTCGAACCCGCGACCTCGGGCACTGAAGACGATTATGTACTGTATGTATTTATGTTATTACCGTTACCTTCCATTTATACATTTTTTTTTAAATGTGTAATTTTGGAATTAGTGACGGACGTAGAACCAAGGACCAAGGACCCGGGTTCGATCCCCGGCGCCGGAGCGAATTTTTCTCCTCAAAATATTGTCAAAATTACAGATATTATTCTGTATGACAAATTAATAAGTCTATAATATTCTCATAGCTGCAGTGCATATGTCTGTACAGATTACTGTGCACTTAACTGCGGAATCCCGGCCAAAAAAGTCACTCAGCTGAGTGCGCTCCTATTATAATGGTAGTTGACATTGGACATATACGTCAACGTATATGCCTAACTTGGAGTCAGGCCACAAAACGAAAATATTAAAAGGAGGAAGGTTCGAGCTGGTGCTATGGATTGAATTCGGCGTAGCTCAGTGGTCAGAGCGCTTGGTACGTAGAAGCAAGGATCCTGGTTCGATCCCCTGCGCCGGAGCGAATTTTTCTCCTCAAATATTAATTGTCACTTATGAGGTTCAAACCTAGTTGACTAAACAGCTAACAAACCTTACCCTCTAACCCCTCCCGTTGTTGCACCACTGTAATTTTTTGAATGATACAGAATGGCAGGGGAAACAGGTGTTTGCGTATCCCTTCTTGACTACGAGCTGTCGTTCATTCAGAGCCTGTTGAACTCTGATCAGTGCGGTCTGCCGGCCTTGAAATTCCGCGAGGTGGAGGCGGCGTAGCGACCACATCTCAATCACCTGCAGTGTTGCCACTCCTCTGGGACGGTCGAAGAGCGGCTAACAAAGCTCTGGTCTGCCTCTCTCCATCCTGGCTCTGTTTCGCCATATTCGGTATGGAGACCAGATTTCCAAAATAAAAAAACGGGACATTCATTGCAAGCTGGAATGATTCGGAATTTTATCTACGTAAAATGGGTGCAGGATTTCATTCATTTAGTGCAGCCGCGGCGAAAATGCGACTCACAAGTACATTGTGGCTCGCAGTGCTTTTCTCTCGCTTCCCACCTACAATCCCCATCCTCTTACTCACTGGAGTCAAACTCAGTTCTATTTGTATTTGTCTCGGACCTGCGAGTGGCGTATCGTCGCAATATCTCTCTCGAAACCATTTACCTCTATAAAAAACGAAAATTTCAAGTAGGATGGGAGGATGCATTCTTTTGCTTACAATATGATGAAAATATTAAATGTATGATTTGTTCACAAATATTACTAGGAAAACGGTTGTATAACATAAAACGGCATTATAAGTTACTACATGTTACTGATGAAACATTAAAAGGTTAAGTGTTAATATTATTATGCGTGTTATTATTCGGTTGAGAAGCTCTTATCATCCAGTCTGCTGTCCAAAAATCTGAAAGTTAGAATTTATAAAACAGTTATATTACCGGTTCTTCTGTATGGTTGTGAAACTTGGACTCTCACTCTGAGAGAGGAACATAGGTTCAGGGTGTTTGAGAATAAGGTGCTAAGGAAAATATTTGGGGCTAAGCAGGATGAAGTTACAGGAGAATGGAGAAAGTTACACAACACAGAACTGCACGCATTGTATTCTTCACCTGACATAATTAGGAGCATTAAATCCAGACGTTTGAGATGGGCAGGGCATGTACCACGTATGAGCGAATCCAGAAATGAATATAGAGTGTTAGTTGGGAGACCGGAGGGAAAAAGACCTTTAGGGAGGCCGAGACGTAGATGGGAGGATAATATTAAAATGGATTTGAGGGAGGTGGGGTATGATGATAGAGACTGGATTAATCTTGCACAGGATAGGGACCGCTGGCAGGCTTATGTGAGGGCGGCAATGAACCTTCGGGTTCCTTAAAAGCCATTTGTAAGTAAGTAATTATTATTATTATTATTATTATTATTATTATTATTATTATTATTATTATTTATCATTATCATTATTATCTCTGTACGTCGATTCGTTTACAGCAGATGTACGAATAATGCGGTTAAATTTTCAATTTAAACTCACAGATTTACAATGTGACGTTAAATGAAAGCTAGATGTAAGGACTTGACAGATATTGGAAACTTCAAATCTTTGGAAAAAAATAAATATTTGAAGCTTCGTTCTTTCGCTTGCTCTGTTGAAGCCATATTCGCTGTAACTTACGTTTGTGAAAAATTATTTTCAACAATGAAAATAGTAAAAATCAAATTTAGATCACGACTGACAGACAAATACCTTCGTGATCAACTACGATTGGCAGTAAGTGACATAATTCCTGATTTTGAAACTTTGTCGCAGAGACATTCTGAAGACAGTTAATTTTAGGTTGTGATAATGTGTCCTATGTTTTCATGTTCATTTCTTTCTTCGTTACACGTCCTAAACATTAACTTCCCCTTCGGGTGTCCGCCTCCCTCCATAGGTGCTATGCACGTTGCAGCTTACACAGTGGCTCGGCGCACCATGGCCTTTTCGCCACGGCTGATTTAGTGTTCTGCCCGAGGACAGGTCTTTCACTGTAAACCCAGCTTTCTCCCAATCTTTTCTATTTTCTGTCTTCCTCTTTGTCTCCTCATACGATCCATATACATCAATGTCGTCTATCATCTGATATCTTCTTCTGCCCCGAACTCTTCTCCCGTTCACCATTCCTTCCAGTGCATCCTTCAGTAGGCAGTTTCTTCCCAGCCAGTGACTCAACCAAATCCTTTTCCTCGTCCTGATCAGTTTCAGCATCATTATTTCTTCACCCACTCTTTCCAACACAGCTTCATTTCTTATTCTGTCTGTCCACATTTCAAATGCTTCTATTCGCTTCTCTTCACTTCATCTTAATGTCCATGTTTCTACCCCATAAAAGTCACACTCCATACAAAGCACTTCACTAGTCTCTTCTTTAGTTCTTTTTCCAGAGGTCTGCAGAAGATGCCCCGTTTTCTATTAAAAGCTTCCTTTGCCATTGCTATCCTCCTTTTGACTTCCTGGCTGCAGCTGATGTTACTGCTTATAGTACATTCCAAGTATTTGAAGCTGCCCACTTGCTCTTCGTCTTATTTACATTTATCTTCATCCCATACTGCTCATAGCTGTCATTTAGCTCCAGTAGCAGATTCCTTAGTAAGCCTATCATCTCCTCTTCTGCTAACAACGTCATATCATCAGCAAATCTTATGCACTTTATTCATATTCCTCCTACTGTCACTCCTCCCATGTTCTGAAAACAGTTCTTTACTAAATCCTCCAAGTAGATGTTGAACAGGGTAGGTGATAAAGGACATTCCTGATGTACTCCTCTTCCTATTTCACTACCTTGTGACATTTCTTCTCCTATCCTGATATTGACTCGTTGTTTCATATAAGGATTAGTGAACAGTCTTCTCTTTTTCCAATGCACATCAATTTTCTTTAGAATCCCCATAAGTTTATTCCAATCCACTATCTCAAAAGCCTTTTCTAAGTCTATAATTATATGCTTTCTCCTCCCCTCAAGTTTCTTGCCACATGTCTTCAGACCATGGTACAAATTTAAATTAATTCCAATCTGTATTTTTATTATTGAGTCATAACAAGACTTCATTTCTTCACCCAGAAGTCTAAATTTGGCTCGCAGTACCTGATGATTGATATTTACAGTCAACGTGTTTCATGCAGGTACGCTGTATTGCCCCAATGTTTATAGGGTAAAGGTTGGTAATACTGTGATATGAGTAATATTGTGATAGTTCTTTTTGAGAATTTATTACAATTTTACTGAACGAGAGAAGGACCGGTTTTGTGCAGCAACTTGTCCATGAACATTCCCTTAATACGTTGACGCAAAAAAAAAAACCGCTCTTCCTCTAGCTCAGTAAAATTGTAGTCTAATAAATTCTCAAAAAGGACTATCACAATATTACTCATATCACAATATTACCAACCTTTACCCTAATCAGTTATTGTGTGATCTATTGTTTCAGACAACATTATTATTATTAAAGTGTGGGGGCAAACCACGGAAAACGGGAAACATTATTATTATTATTATTATTATTATTATTATTATTATTATTATTATTATTATTATTATTATTATTAAGGTGGGTGCTCCTGTTATGGCCGTGTTCCTGATATGGCCACCTCCCTATTGTGAGTTAGTTAACCAAAAAATCCGCTAAATTGCAGCAGCATCCAGTGAAAGGGCATCCTGGTAAGTCACTTGATCGTTTTCCATCCAGTCAGGTTGAGCAATATGGCGTCAGTTGCCTGTTTTGCGGTTTTCATGTGACCTCTTCTTATTTTTCTCTGGTAAGTCTCCTTTGTTTTATGCATGTTTTTCAAATACTTGTTTCATGAAAACCATCGTACTCCATTCAGTTTTTAATGTTCTGTTGATTGGTGTTGTCGTTGATGGCGCATCTTTTACGAGTTGTTCATAATCAAACGATTTTCGTGAAAGGTTACCTGTTCCTGATATGGCCAGATCAAATGCACCATGGCCATATCAAGTTCATTTCACTTTTATTTTTTCACCTGACAAATTTACATGCCTTATAGCTGGGATTACGCAAAAATTTTGTATTTTAAGAAAAACAACTTAATTTTTTATGGAAAAACCTGTTTTGACTACACTTTTGAATTATAAAAAAGATTATTAAGTGTCATGTTTATTCATTTTACACCAAAGTTATTTAATTTTAACACAACTGCGCTATCAAACTGAAAACAATCACGATTTGTATAACATGGAACAAGGGTGGCCATATCATGTGCACATGTTCCTGATATGGCCACTAGGTAGACTTTTGGAATTTGGGACTTTTGGACAATTAAAGCTATTTTTATGGGGAAAGAAATTGTTTTAAGAAAGTCCATTAGACTGAGAACGAGTAAGATAAAAGTGGTTTACATTTTTTTTTTTCAAAATGGCGACTAGAAAAATTCTCAAACCTTAGCATGGCCATATCAACTACCTTATTATTATTACTGTTGCAATAAAGAACTCTGATTTTGTTTTGAAAGTCTGCTACATTATATCTCGCTAGAAAGGAGGAAGAGGCGATCGTCAGATTTTCCTTTCTAGTGGCCCCAGGTCAGCAGCAAGGTGGACGGGATGCGATCACCTCTCACATTGTGATGAAACCTCAGATTTCTAGTGCGTAGCTCTCCCCCACGCAGTCGAAAGAGGAGCCTCCAAATAGCAGTGCAAGAATGTTAACCTTCGAACATGCCCGCTATGGCCTGCAGGACATAAATATCAAAAAATATTCGAGGGACTGTATTGTTTAACGTTCTGATACCGATTTAAAAAAATATTCAAACAAAACTAACTTAAATATCTAGCGCTAGAAATCAGTCCTTTCGTGGAAAACCAAAACTGCTATTGTTTCGTTTGTACAGCATTTGTTACAAAAATCTATAGGCCTATATATAATTTGAACTGGTAATGGAAATTACGGGAAAACGACTGAACGGATTTTAATGAGTGACCCGTCATTTTCATGCCTGGCATCCAAAGTTTTTCGGAAAAGTAGTAGTTTTCAGTGAAATGTCAATTTTCCTACATAATTTTCCTATTTTCCAAAATCCATCTGTTGTCAGTTTTGAGAACTAATTTTATCGAATCACGGCCGACTTGATTGAATTTCAGAACAAAACACAAACTACAATAAACAATGGGCTATTACACGAAGGCCATGACCTGCAGGATTGCCGACATATTTAGAGCTCAATTCAATTTGTTATTAAAAGCTGATTCTGCAGTGTATAACAATTTTCTGAGTACAGCTGTGTATTGAATATTCAAATCTACGAAACTTGAGGTGGTTTGATGACATTATTACCATTAGAAATTAAATATTATTATAGTTAATATCATGATGCGTCTATTCTTCATTAATTGTACATAATATTGATGCTATATTGATAACATGAAAGTGAAACGTTTTGAGGTTATCTACGTAAATGTAGAGAATATCTTAATTTAGATCTTCATTTCTATAATTTACTGAGTGGCTGCTATATATAACTACAAAACTTAAGTAAGATAATAATATTGTTATTAAAAATCAAATATTTTTATACTTATTAACCTAATGGGGTTGGGTCTTTTTCATATACTTAATGGCGTGTAGTATAGGCCTAGATATTGATACGTGTCATTGTCTTCAGTATTGGCTCGATAGAGCGCAAAAATTACAGTTCCAAAGGAAAGATCAAAAGGTATTACTTACTGATAAAATAAGAGGCCTAGAAAATTTTGTAGTCTCCAGATCATTTCAGCAAGATCTCTTAGTAGGATAAATTGATTTTACACTCTACATTTCAAGTTCTACATGCAGCAGCTATACGAAAATACTATTGTTCGAAAGCTTAGCAAACCTGGCATTTTTTTTAACTTTTGCCTACAATCCACAATGACCTGAAATAGCTACTGCTATCGTCCTGACATTGATACTTGCGTTTTCGCGTTGAAACTCAAAAACTGAAGGTGGATAGGTTCAAGAAAATGTATTTGGCCTAAAAAAAATCCATTCAGAGGGAGTATGTTTCATTATTATGGAAGCAAATAACTATCAAAAAGACAAGTATTCTTCATTGAAAATAAATCTGAAAAATTTTTATTTTAACGTCTAATGAACTTAGTTTGCAGCAGTATTTGCTGCAGAAGCCACTAGTAGTCTTTAAAATTATCTGCGAAATAGGCCTACTATAAGATGTGATCGTTCGACCATCCGTGGCTTTTAAATTATTTGTGTCGAGGAAGAGATTCTGAAGTTATATTTGAGACTTCTATAGAAAAATGTAAAATTCTAATAAAAATGACTGGAAATTTACGAATTTTCTTGGATTATATGAAATGTCTTTATTCATCCGTATAGGCCAGTTTCTGTCGAATGCATTTCCAATTCACTGCGGGCTAAAGCAAGGAGATGCACTATCACCTTTATTTTTTAACTTCGCTCTAGAATATGCCATTAAGAAAGTCCAGGATAACAGACAGGGTTTGGAATTGAACGGGTTATATCAGCTGCTTGTCTATGCGGATGACGTGAATATGTTAGGAGAAAATCCACAAACTATTAGGGAAAACAAGGGAATTTTACTTCAAGCAAGTAAAGAGATAGGTTTGGAAGTAAACCCCGAAAAGACAAAGTATATGATTATCTTCGTGACCAGAACATAGTATACGAAACGAAAATATAAAAATTGGAAGTTTATCATTTGAAAATTTGGAAAAATTAAAATACCTTGGACCAACAGTAACAAATATAAAAGACACTCGGGAGGAAATTAAACGCAGAATAAATATGGGAAATGCCTGTTATTATTCGGTTGAAAAGCTTTTGACATCCAGTTTGCTCTCAAAAAACTCAAAGTTAGAATTTATGAAACAATTATATTACCGGTTGTTATGGTTGTGAAACTTGGACTCTCACTTTGAGGGAGGAACAGAGGTTAAGGGTGTTTGAGAATAAGACGCTTAGGAAAATATTTGGAGCTAAGTGGGATGAAGTTACAGAAGAAAGAAAGAACCTGGACACCCTACCTCATATCCTGGCTTAGTTGTGTCATGAGTGATGCCTTATTGGTGTCAGTTATGAGCTTTTATCATCTCTCATTTCACGAACATTTAAAAAGATTACTAAACATTTTATCATCTCTCATTTCACGAACATTTAAAAAGATTACTAAACATTTCTATCATCTCTCATTTCACGAACATTTAAAAAGATTACTAAACACTTTTAAAATTTCTCAATGCACGAACATTTAAAAAGAATACTAAACATTTTTATCATCTCTCATTGCACGAACATTTAAAAAGATTACTAAAGATTTTTATCATCTCTCATTGCACGAACATTTAAAAAGATTACTAAAATTTTTATCATCTCTCATTGCTCGAACATTTAAAAAGATTATTAAACATTTTTATCATCTCTCATTGCACGAGCATTTAAAACATTACTAAACATTTTTATC
>JAJSOF020000033.1:11884033-11896533 GCA_025594305.2 Periplaneta americana
TTTTTACATTTTAATATATTTAGTTCGGCATTAAATTTGGTAATGTGATCATTTCAGTTTTACAGATCCAAGCGGTAAAGGATTGATATTTGTAGGTAGTCATACTTCGGAAACTTTTAGTGGCCTTAATTCTTTATTTATATGAATTCTTACTTCTAAAATGCTAACAGCAATGCATACGATCTCGTATTCATTCATGCTGTTGTTAGTTTGTTTCTTGCATGCGTTTCGCATCGCCGACATCCTGCGTCATGAGAAAGCGAGGGAAAACAGAAATTTGTGTACGAATCCATAACTAACAAGCAAGGTTGGCAGTCTGTGGTGCGCGTTCCACAGCTCGCGACCAGGCCATCATAACTGAGGACACTTGCAGCTGCTTGCTAGTAATTGAGTGGTTTTCCTCGTTATACCATTGCTCCTTAATCGCATCTCATCGACCCGCAGTTTTGAAAGGGTCTGAAAAACTTAAGTTTTAGTGAGTAACAAATGTTCCTCCCCATGACGTCACCGAAAATCTTCTGTCGCTTCGGTACTGGCTAACATCTTACCAATGTTTGCGTGTTCGACTCAGATCAGCGGCAGTAACTTTGTAACTGGCAATAAAAGTTATGTATGTATGTATGTATGTATGTATGTATGTATGTATGTATGTATGTATGTATGTATGTATGTATGTATGTATGTATGTATGTATGTATGTATGTATGTATTTATTTATTTATTTATTTATTTATTTAACACTACAATTGGGTATACACCCGGTGGCAGTGATATATAATATACAATAATGCCATTACAATTATACCACAGTCTACTATATACAGTCGCGAAGCTTGAGGTGTTTTTTTGCAAATCTCGTGATAAAGCGCTCCAAGCGGTTAGCAACTAGAAACAATAGACTGTCCATGGTCGACTTTGGACTGTGTCGTATTTCCATCGAGTGCTAGCTCGTTGCGTATTTCACATTGATGCTTGTGAAATGTTCGTTATTGGTTGTAATGAAAATATTAATGGCTAAAATATAATAATTGGAATAATAATATGGGACAAGG
This sequence comes from Periplaneta americana, assembly GCA_025594305.2. Lineage (NCBI taxonomy): Eukaryota > Metazoa > Arthropoda > Insecta > Blattodea > Blattidae > Periplaneta > Periplaneta americana. The sequence continues at coordinate 11,885,086 of JAJSOF020000033.1, forward strand.
AGACGTTTGTAGTGCTATAAATTGTAGCAACTGTAAGAGAAAGAGGCCAGAGTTATCCTTTTTCCGATTTCCGAAAGATTCAGAAAGCTTCCTGGGTTTCCACAAGAATGCTGTGCAGAAACAAAACTCTTAATTTGAAGTTCTTTGTGACTGTTAGAATACATTATATCCTTAAATTTCACAATGAAATGTTTCAGTCTAACCGAAAGGACATTAGATACAGGTTAAAGTTCTGTCACTTAGGCTGCTAAATTTCCAGAGAAATAAAGGTTAGGTCTACTTTTTTTTTCAGAGGATATATTTTTAATTGTAGCTATTAATTTTGTTATTATTTTATGTGTTATTTTACTAAAGACGTAGAAAAATTAAGTTTGTTTTATTAAAATTTATTGATCACGTTTTATTTTCAATTCTGGTGGGATTATTATTGCTTAGGCCTACTTTTTTTTTCAAACGGTATGTTTTTAATTATAGCTGTTAATTTTGTTGTTATTTTTATTTGTTGCTTTACTAAAGACGTAGAAAAAGTCTGTTACAATAAAATTTATTGATCACGTTTATTTCCAATTCTGGTGTGATTGTTATTGATTAACCTCATCCCACTTTGTTAACTACGTAAGCCCACACTACAAGTACCGGTACACGTAAGTTACTCCATTAATTCATATTTCCATTATTATTGTTGTAAAGGGAAATGCAAATTAATATTCATTGGTTTCATAGTTAATTATCGCAATAATCTTGAATGAGTGAAGCTATTATAGTAAATTTCAGTTCGTTTTGCACAAACAAAAATTATATTAACTTATTTCTTGCAGGTATCTTCGAGTTTATGGTGGAATTTAATATACTTCATTAAAATAATAAATTAACTTTATGCATTTAATATTTCAATAATGGAAGGAAGGTGTTAATTTTTCGAAAAGAACACGACAACGAAATTGTAACATATTTCGTCGTCTGCTAGGGGAGAGATCTGCGATGATGAGGCGATAGTAGCGATCCTAGTGGTGGGCAACTACCCATGTTTGCATTTTTACTACATATTGAGCTTCGCGACTGTATATAGTAGAATGTGATTATACAATAATCACAGCAGTAAAAGAAAAATAAATAAAATAAATTAAAATAAAATAAACCTAAATTTATTTCTAACTATAAATAATAATAAAGCCTACAATAAGCAAAAGTAAACCTAACTTATAAGTACTTCTATTTCGCCAAACTATTACCAATTTAAGTAATTACATATCACCTTAATTAATTACAAATCAACTTAATTACATATTACCTTAATGTATTTACATATCAACTAAATTACATACCATCTTAATTAATTACATATCAACTTAATTAATTACATTACACAACTTAGATATTTATACTGCACATACAATTATATTTTCAGTCTAATCTCCTCAACCTTTCCTTAAATGTATTGATTTTGAGAGGACCACCCTGAAAGATTGCCGCAGGTAAGCTGTTCCAGTCTACTATTGTGCGGTTAACAAAGGAAAATTTTGCCACGTCCGTTCTTTGTTTTCTACATTTAAATTCCCTAATATGATCTGCCCTGCCTAAGTATGATAGTGTTGCTAATCTAGCATTGATGTCGGTCCATGCTTTGTGTCCCATTTGTGCCTTAAACAATGCGGTGAGTCTGGTTTTTCGTCGCCTTGATTTGAGAGATTCCCACCCTAAGTCTTTTACTATCTCTTCACCATGTCCCTTTCCCATTTTGACAAATTTTGCTGCCTTGCGTTGGACCTTTTCTATTGAATCGATTTGGTTTTGTCTGTACGGATCCGAACCTACTGCTCCATTTTTGTTCCGGGGCCGGGTATCGATCCCTTAGCATGAATTCTTTCGGGAGAGAATGAAATTCCTGACTGTGAACGAGGGATTTGCACATAAAATATATCTGTCTTTTGTGTAGTGTTTTGCAGGCAGATGTCTCTGTGACCAACATTTTTATAGAGTTCCTCAATAATAAGAGAATATGAGAATTGAAACACAGGTTTCAAACACCACTCAACCTTGTTGCATAATCCAGTAAGCACATACAATGCTTTGACTTCTAGTAAATACAAGTCATGGTGTTATAAATTTAACGCGTAAATATTAGTATCAACAAATCATAAACTTAACGCGTAAATATTAGTATCAACAAATCATAAACTTAACCCCTAAATATTAGTATCAACAAATCATAAACTTAATCCGTAAATATTAGTATCAATAAATCATAAACTTAACCCCTAAATATTAGTATCAACAAATCATAAACTTAACCCCTAAATATTAGTATCAACAAATCATAAACTTAATCCGTAAATATTAGTATCAATAAATCATAAACTTAACCCCTAAATATTAGTATCAACAAATCATAAACTTAACCCGTAAATATTAGTATCAACAAATCATAAACTTAATCCGTAAATATTAGTATCTATAAATCATAAACTTAACCCGTAAATATTAGTATCAACAAATCATAAACTTAATCCGTAAATATTAGTATCTACAAATCATAAACTTAACGCGTAAATATTAGTATCAACAAATCATAAACTTAACGCGTAAATATTAGTATCAACAAATCATAAACTTAACCCCTAAATATTAGTATCAACAAATCATAAACTTAATCCGTAAATATTAGTATCAATAAATCATAAACTTAACCCCTAAATATTAGTATCAACAAATCATAAACTTAACCCGTAAATATTAGTATCAACAAATCATAAACTTAATCCGTAAATATTAGTATCTATAAATCATAAACTTAACCGTAAATATTAGTATCAACAAATCATAAACTTAATCCGTAAATATTAGTATCAATAAACAAATCATAAACTTAACGCGTAAATATTAGTATCAACAAATCATAAACTTAACCCTAAATATTAGTATCAACAAATCATAAACTTAATCCGTAAATATTAGTATCAATAAATCATAAACTTAACCCCTAAATATTAGTATCAACAAATCATAAACTTAACCCGTAAATATTAGTATCAACAAATCATAAACTTAATCCGTAAATATTAGTATCTATAAATCATAAACTTAACCCGTAAATATTAGTATCAACAAATCATAAACTTAATCCGTAAATATTAGTATCTACAAATCATAAACTTAACGCGTAAATATTAGTAACAATAAATCATAAACTTAACACGTAAATATTAGTATCAATAAATCATAAACTTAACCCCTAAATATTAGTATCAACAAATCATAAACTTAATCCGTAAATATTAGTATCAATAAATCATAAACTTAACCCCTAAATATTAGCATCAACAAATCATAAACTTAACCCGTAAATATTAGTATCAACAAATCATAAACTTAATCCGTAAATATTAGTATCAATAAATCATAAACTTAACCCCTAAATATTAGTATCAACAAATCATAAACTTAATCCGTAAATATTAGTATCAATAAATCATAAACTTAACCCCTAAATATTAGTAATAACAAATCATAAACTTAACCCGTAAATATTAGTATCAACAAATCATAAACTTAACCCCTAAATATTAGTATCAACAAATCATAAACTTAACCCCTAAATATTAGTATCAACAAATCATAAACTTAACGCGTAAATATTAGTATCAACAAATCATAAACTTAACGCGTAAATATTAGTATCAACAAATCATAAACTTATCCCGTAAATATTAGTATCAACAAATCATAAACTTAACGCGTAAATATAAGTATCAATAAATCATAAACTTAACGCGTAAATATTAGTATCAAAAAATTATAAACTTAACCCCTGAATATTAGCATCAATAAATCATAAACTTAACCCCTAAATATTAGTATCAATAAATCATAAACTTAACCCCTAAATATTAGTATCAACAAATCATAAACTTAACGCGTAAATATTAGTATCAACAAATCATAAACTTAACCCCTAAATATTAGTATCAATAAATCATAAACTTAACCCCTAAATATTAGTATCAACAAATCATAAACTTAACGCGTAAATATTAGTATCAACAAATCATAAACTTAACCCCTAAATATTAGTAATAACAAATCATAAACTTAACCCGTAAATATTAGTATCAACAAATCATAAACTTAACCCCTAAATATTAGTATCAACAAATCATAAACTTAAACCCTAAATATTAGTATCAACAAATCATAAACTTAACGCGTAAATATTAGTATCAACAAATCATAAACTTAACCCCTAAATATTAGTATCAACAAATCATAAACTTATCCCCTAAATATTAGTAATAACAAATCATAAACTTAACCCGTAAATATTAGTATCAACAAATCATAAACTTAACCCCTAAATATTAGTATCAACAAATCATAAACTTAACCCCTAAATATTAGTATCAACAAATCATAAACTTAACCCTAAATATTAGTATCAACAAATCATAAACTTAACCCCTAAATATTAGTATCAACAAATCATAAACTTAACCCCTAAATATTAGTATCAACAAATCATAAACTTAACCCCTAAATATTAGTATCAACAAATCATAAACTTAACCCCTAAATATTAGTATCAACAAATCATAAACTTAACGCGTAAATATAAGTATCAATAAATCATAAACTTAACGCGTAAATATTAGTATCAAAAAATCATAAACTTAACGCGTAAATATTAGTATCAATAAATCATAAACTTAACGCGTAAATATTAGTATCAACAAATCATAAACTTAACGCGTAAATATTAGTATCAACAAATCATAAACTTAACGCGTAAATATTAGTATCAATAAATCATGAACTTAATCCGTAAATATTAGTATCAACAAATCATAAACTTAACGCGTAAATATTAGTATCAATAAATCATAAACTTAACGCGTAAATATTAGTATCAACAAATCATAAACTTAACGCGTAAATATTAGTATCAACAAATCATAAACTTAACGCGTAAATATTAGTATCAATAAATCATGAACTTAATCCGTAAATATTAGTATCAACAAATCATAAACTTAACCCCTAAATATTAGTATCAACAAATCATAAACTTAATCCGTAAATATTAGTATCAACAAATCATAAACTTAACGCGTAAATATTAGTATCTAGAAATCATAAACTTAACCCGTAAATATTAGTATCAACAAATCATAAACTTAACGCGTAAATATTAGTATCAATAAATCATAAACTTAACGCGTAAATATTAGTATCAACAAATCATAAACTTAACGCGTAAATATTAGTATCAACAAATCATAAACTTAACGCGTAAATATTAGTATCAATAAATCATAAACTTAATCCGTAAATATTAGTATCAACAAATCATAAACTTAACCCCTAAATATTAGTATCAACAAATCATAAACTTAATCCGTAAATATTAGTATCAACAAATCATAAACTTAACGCGTAAATATTAGTATCTAGAAATCATAAACTTAACGCGTAAATATTAGTATCAACAAATAATAAACTTAACGCGTCAATATTAGTATCAATAAATCCTCGGAACACGTGTTCGCTGTTCTGGAACAAGAGTTAGGAGAGCTTTTGTTCCTAATTTTAGATTACAAATTACAAATTTAATACTAATTGTAATTTTATTATTCATATTGTAGTTGGAATCTCCTGGTAGAGGGGCAGAGAAGGCCTGACGGCCTTATCTCTACCAGGTTAAATAAATAAATACTAATAATACTAATACTAATTATCGTTGACTATTTCGTTTATATGACGTCATTCCATTTCCGACCAATGAAGTGTAATGCAATTTTGAATTCCAACCAATCACAGTCACACTTTGCGATAATTTTTGCAGCTAGATTTATCGCTATCAATTTATCGCATGGTCGTTCTTTTGTTTAGTCGTTGTCGCCAACTGTTTCCCCGTAAATTGATGATCATGAATACATTAAGATGCAACTACACGGTTAAACTTTCCTTTCAACTTTAAAGCAATGAATGCAAGATTGATATTTAATATTAATTAATATATTTACGCAGTGAAGACGACGTTCAAAATGGCGTACCATGTAGACACAAAATCTTAATGCATCTTAATTGAACGTACCTTTTAAACTTGATTCTTTCAATATTCTTCCCAAATTGCACGCATACGCGATTGGAATATTGAACTGTGTAGATGCAGCTTTAGTTCCGTTACACACTACAGCGAGAATGCGTTTGTTGAGCTATAAAAAATGCTTTCGTGTAGCACTGATTGTAACGGTCGAAATAAGGCACAGCTGACAATGGTCCTGCTCTCACAGGTAACTTAACCTATAATTGTAGCCTATAAAATTTGTATTTTGTGAATGAAATGAAACAATTGATAGAAAGTCAGATGTTCAAATTTATGTAACATCATCGCATATCAAACCCAAAGACCTTGCATAGTAATAATGTCTTTGATCAAACTGCCTTCGTATGGCGTAATAAAATTCGTGTTTCAATTAGGCTTATCTATACAGAGATGGCTTCACTGTGTAACAACATATCTGCTGTTAATACATAAGCATTGGTATATAGCTGTCCCCACTGTTACTGTTAAATTAAATTATGATTTCAGAAGATAATGAAATGTATTTATGTTATAATAATAAGAGAAAAGTGCAGTACAAGTAATTAACATTGTTTTTATATTTAGGCCTACATGATTTCTACTAAGTGAAGGGCGTTATTGGTTGGAAACCAAAAATCTTTTTATACGCAATATTGCAATGACAAGTCGCCACTTCCTTGTTTTAAAATGCAGGTTACGAACGCGTGTTGGCACCACTTCGTGGAAGAGGCCCCGACGGTCAACTGTTTTAAGATGTGAGATAGGGCACTTGGACTCGCATCCATGGCAACGGGCGCCCAGCGCATTCTTGGCATCGAGCGTGGAAGAAAACCGTAAAACACGGAAAGAAGTGGTTCATAGTGAGAGATGCCTGGCTCCAGGCACAGGTTCTGGTTCGTGGTTAATTAAGGCAATGTGATGGCGGAACAGGTCTTCAATCTCCACAATTCAGTATTATCTATTTTAATGATGTGGAAGAAATAGTTATTTATGGTACTTGTGAGGTAAGCGCAATAAAGATCACGCTCACAAGTACCATACGTAATTTTATCCATGACCATAACGAAAAATTATGTTTTATAAAAGAAAATATGTTGAAAATAAGTCCTCATATAATCACATATCATGGCATGGATTTTAGAATCGATACGTTTACTAGGTAGGTCATGATGTAGGAGGCCATGATTAGTGAAGAATGGTATCTAAGGCGTTGGATAAATAAAAATTATAATTAATTATACAATTTTAATACTTTTTTTTTTCATTTTAAACGTGTATTTTCGTCTTTTTGAAGTTTCAGGAATTATTTAGACGTGTTCACGGGACTAATGTGATTAAAATAATTTCACATTTTAATTCTGTAAACTTAAGAGGAATATTAAAACTTAATTTATCATCGTGTCTGTTTATCTCAGTTCACTAACGCTTGTTGTTTTAAAATCCTATGTATGTATGTATGTATGTATGCATTTATTGTATGTATTTATTTACACTGCAAGTGGGCAAGCACCCGGTGGCAGTGGTATACACAATATAAACAATACAAAATAATATGATAAACAATACACAATAAAATCATGAACAATACACAATCAAATTTACAATACACAATACAATTCTACAATACACAATACAATTATATACACAATATACTAAGAATACACAATACAATTTAACACAATAATTACAATTAATAATAAAACATAAATAAAATGCCTAATTTTACAATACAACCTACATAATTATGCATAGGCCCTACAAAAGTTTCAGGAGTCTTTCACTTTACTCTCATCTCATTCCCTGTAGTGGCACTATGACGCATTTCACTGACACTTTAGCACACATTTCACTGACACTCTGTAACACATTTCACTGACACTATAATACACATTTCATTGACGCTATAAATTATCACTGATCGGAACTATTCACTGCACTGTAAAACCATAACTTCACTGACTCACCTCGCTTCACTGATACAACAGTTCAAATAAGTCAAATAATTACACCCTTACGCATACTTATAAACAGAACTACATTTAAACTAAGCATTTCTAGTCTAAGGCCCTCTTACACGCTATTTTTAAATAATTTACAATTCAAACCAAGGAAGTAAACTCGTCAGCCTAGATAAATACATATCACATTAAAAATTAAATGTTGAATGTCACCTTAATTTTAATTTTCACTTTATACACAACTTTTTAAGTTATTCTTGAATCTCCTTAAGGAAGGACAGCCCTCAAAAACCGCTGCAGTAGGTCATTCCAATCATTTATAGTTCTATTTAAAAATGAGAATTTATCTACATCCGTTTTCTGTTTCCTACATTTGATTTTTAATCATGATCGTTCCTACCATAGTACGTTGGCTTTTATAACCGAGCCGTTATGTCTACCCATGCTTTCTGATCTAGATGTGCTCTATACAATGATGTTATTCAATACAATGATGTTATTATAAACCCAACTTCGCAGGTTCAAGTCTCCTCGCATCCCAAAAGGTGAATTATTACTAAATAAAAAAATGTATATATTTTATATGGATTCAATGCACAAATTATGACGTAGTAGATAGAGAAACGAGAAGGAGATTGAGTGTATGTATATTTAAGAAATGGTAATAAAGAAGTAGAGGTAGTGACATCTAGTAACTAATATATTAACTTCTTGAGTAATAGTTGAATGGAAAAGTATACGTGTGTACCCGGGTACTAGGAAAATACTAATGAACTGTGAGATAAAGTTCAAACTGTGAGGTAAAGTCTTTATCTCACTAGTGAAATAAAGTAATGTTGAATAAAAGCCTACTTTACAAACGCAAAAATATTTAGTAAAGGCATTGTTTTTCGTTATGGTCATGGATAAACAAAATTATTGCATCATATTTAATCATTGATAAACGGCAGTGAATTGAAACCCTGAAATTTGTGTTAATGCCTGAATTCAGTGAAGGAAATGTGGAGAAACGGTAACATTACGACAAATACCTCGTAATAATAATTCATTGGTATTACTTATCAGTTTCCCTGTGTCGTTACCGCGTGGTATAAGGCGTCGGTCCTTGGACTAGCGTTACGAAATAAGCGCTGGTTTGAGTCCTCATGAGAGAAGGAATTTTCTAATAAAATTTCGATCGATGGCGGACTTACGCGAGGGTGGCAAAGAAGATCCGGGTTCTCTAAAAGCCATTAGTAAGTAAGTAAATTGGTCCTTAGAGGGAATGGCTGTAATTGTGAAATATTCTTGTATAAAATTATTTCTGGGAAATTTCAAAGCCTCAACGTAGCCTATTTCCTGCAGAATTAGTCATTTGTGTAGGCTATTACGTTACAGCGGTCTCTGACTAATGGCCGACCAATATACATAAACAATCAACTTTATTAACTAATAAATAAACCGTGAAGTTAACATGCACCTTGTCGTTGTAAAGTTTACATGATTCATACTGATCTATTTCTGACTAACGTTACCATGGCATTGCTGTTAGTCATTTGTTTTCTTGAACTCATTCATATAACATTCAGAAATGAAACCTTAGAGTACTTTACCATGACACCAGTCATTCATTCATAGTTTTCTGTCCAAGGCAGGTCTTTCACTGCAAACCCATAATTCGCCAATCTCCCCCTCTTTTCTGCCTTCCTCTTAATCTCCGCAAATGATCCAACTATCTTTTTTGTATTGGTTATTTAACGACGCTGTATCAACTACTAGGTTATTTAGCGTCGGTGGGAGAGGTGATAACAAGATGGTATTTGACGAAATGAGCCGAGGATTCACCATATATTACCTTACATTCGTCTTACGGGTGCCGAAAATCTCGGAAAAACCCAAAACTAATTAGCTCAAGCGAGGATCGAACCCGCGCATGAGTGCAACTCCGGATCGGCAGACAAGCTCCTTAGCCGACTGAGCTATGCCGGTGGCTTCTACCTCTCTTAATGGCGTCTATCATCTGATATCTTCTTATATTCCGAACTCTTCTCCCGTTCACCGTTCCTTCCAATGCATCCTCCAGTAGGCTGTTCCTTCTCAGCCAGTGACCCAGTCAATTCCTTTTTCTCTTCCTGATCAGTTTCGACATTATTCTTTCCTTAACCCACTCTTTGTAGCACAGTTTCATTTCTTACTTTGTCTATTCATTTCTTCTCCTTATTCACATTTGAAATGTTTCCAGTCGTTTCTCTTCACTTTGTTGTAATATCCATGTTTCTGCCCCACACAATAAATGCCACATTCCAGACAAAGCACTTCATTAGTCTTTTCCTTAGTTCTTTTTCCGGAGTTCCGCAGAAGATGCTCCATTTCGTATTAAACAATAATATGTCGGTTAATAAAATTGTTAATATCTGTGACCCCAAAACAAGTTATTTACTTGTCCTCTTAAAATAGCAGGTTACATTCTGTTTAATGTATTATTATTATTATTATTATTATTATTATTATTATTATTATTATTATTATTTTATTACTATTATTATTATTATTATATACATACAAATGGCTTTTAGTGAACCCAGAGGTTCATTGCCGCCCTCACATAAGCTCGCCATTCGTCCCTATTCTGAGCAAGATTAATCCAGTCCCTACCATCATATCCCACCTCCCTCAAATCCATTTTAATATTATCCTCCCATCTACGTCTTGGTCTCACCAAAGTTATTTTTCCTTCAGGTCTTCCAACTGAAACACTATATGCATTTCTGGATTCGCCCATATGTGCTACATGCCCTGCCCATCTCAAAAATCTGGATTTAATATTCCTAATTATGTCAGGTGAAGAATACAATGCTTGCAGTTCTGCGTTGTGTAACTTTCTCCATTCTCCTGTAACTTCATCATTCTTAGCCCCAAATATTTTCCTAAGTACATTATTCTCAAACACCCTTAACCTCTATTTCTGAAAGTGAGAGTCCAAGTTTCACAACCATACAGAACAACCGGTAATATAACTGTTTTATAAATTCTAACTTACAGCTTTTTTAAAGCTGTCTGGATGGCAAAAGCTTCTCAACCGAATAATGGCAACATTACCCATATTTATTATTATTATTATTATTATTATTATTATTATTATTATTATTATTGCTACTACTACTACTACTACTACTACTACTACTACTACTACTACTACTACGTCTACTACTACTGCTATTGGAAGATTAAGTGTTATATATAGTTTATTTTACTCTGTTTATTATGAAGTTAAAACTTACAACAAATTTATTCATCCTAATTTCTGAATTATAAATGTTACAGCCAATTATACGGATTTCCTCAAATCTCGCATAAATTTTTACATAAATTGTTACACTTCGTGAACATCATTGCCCGAAAAATTGGCTCATAAATACTGAATTTAAACAT
>JAJSOF020000033.1:11901533-11921533 GCA_025594305.2 Periplaneta americana
ATAATGGACTTTTAATTCAAATAATGGACTTACATTAATAAAAAAATGGTTTGACATAAATTATCTTTCTATCAACGAAAATAAAACCATAATTATTCCATTCTCATTATCTGAAAAATGTAACAAACCTCCTACATCTATATTAAATATTAAATTACATAATTCTGATTGTTGTCTTATACAGTGTAAATGTCCGATTATTAAAGAGTCCTCTGAAGTTAAGTATTTAGGCATAATTTTCGGTAATCATTTAAAATGGAACCAACGCATTAATTACCTTTGTAATAAATTACGTAAAATAATATATTATTTTGTTTTATTGAGGAATTACTTGTCAATAAGTTTATTACGTACAATATATTTAACTTTATTTCAATCGGTAATTATGTATGGAATTATAGGATGGGGTAGCTCATTTAAATCCATTTTTAATCAACTTTATTTATTACAGAAGAAAATAATTAAAATATGTCTTCATAAACCTATTGATTTTCCATCTCAAAATTTGTTTCTAGACTTTAATGTACTTAACGTAAGACAAATTTATTATATTGTATTAATAAAATTCATACATAGAAACCGAAATAATTTTGAATTGTATTCTCATAGTTATGAAACAAAAGGTATGAATTCTTTAAGATTGTTTGAACAAAAATGCAACACTGTTACAGTATTTAATCATAGTACTAATTTAGGCCCAAGAATATATAACAAATTTATATTTAAATATCCTAATCTTGTCAATTCTAATAGTTGTAATATTAAATTTAAAAAGTTATGTATGGATTTCATAAAAATTGAAAAATTGTAAATTTAAATTTATATACTATAGTTGCACAGTAGACATAAGACAAATTGTATTGTATAATTATTAATTTCAATTCAGGAATCCGCCCCTAAGCACGAGTTCTACTCTTTCAGGGGCGAGCTAAAGTTTTTCTGTATATATTATATTTTTATGTTACAATTATTAGCAAAATAATAAATATATATATATATATATATATATATATATATATAGTTAACATAGATTGTGTTAATGCCACATAACAAAATGTATGTCTTGTGATGTGGAAGAAATCACAATAAAAATAATAATAATAATAATAATAATAATAATAATAATAATAATGTAGTTAACATAGCTTGTGTTATTTAACAAGACTGACTCTAAGGCTTAATAACTACAATTGTAAATAATAACAGCCTGCTACGGTATCCTAGCAACTGCAGCTCGTTTTGCGTTGTTTCACACGCCGCAGGTCGCGGTCTCCTTGGCCCTGTTTTCTAATGCAGAGAAACTCCCACAGAGAGCAGGGCGGTCTTCCTCCGTCAACAGGGTCAGATAGTAAACGGGACGTTATTGCAGATTTCCGGCGACTGCAACAATCGCGAGTCTATGGGCCCCTATTCGCATCCAGTACAGGTCAATAGAAGTCCATTGTTCGGCGCAAATATTGTGGGAAGCAGATCGTTCATCTATCTTATTGTTTGGGTGCTTTATTTTTAGATATGGACAGTTACAGAGTTCTCATGGAGTATTCTTACTTTTATTTTGGCATATACGAATATACAGGGTGTTTCCGAGGTGGTGTTACAAACTTTCAGGGATGATGGCGAAGGGCACATGTATCATTTTGAGATAAGGAACCCTGATCCGGAAATGACCGAGCCGAAAGTAACAAGCAAAAATAGTTGTGTGGAAATGAAATAATTTTATTCATCTGTACACCTTATTTATGTGTATTTATTTGTACATCTTACACATTCCGTATTCATCTGACGTTGTTTACGTTGTCTACTTACAGCCTTACTAATAAACCGTGTATAGTTTTTATACTAGTCTTATGCAGAGTTGAGACAGAAAACTTTACTAATAAACCATGCAGAAGCGATGGACGTATAAACAGCCTGTAACTATACAATGGGAATTGCTTTGCAGTAGTTATACACACGAAACCCCTTGTTTAAGCGTTGTATATAGAGAAAAAATGGCCGCCCCTCTAACAGCTGTTCGTATCGGCTGTCAATTTTATGATGATGGTTGCCTAGTAACCAAAGAAGAACAAACCAAAGAGCACAGAATAATTAGAATAATATTACTGTAGCTTGTACTCTTTGACCAAAATATAGTATGGTAATCGATTAGAGCCAGTTGTACTATCGATACTTAACACGCCACACTAGAGCGCTCTACTGGATGCAATAGAGAACCTCAGATATTCTATTATCTTTCGTAACGAAGTAATGACGAAACTATGACGTAGCTGTGTAATAGTTATACTGTTATACACGACGTATGCAGTGTTTATTAGTAAGGAATTTACACACGATGTATAAATGAGCTACTCATTGTATAAGACAGTTAAATGTCTGTATATAGAGTTTTTATTAGTAAGACTTTTACAGTATTCCATTCAGTGCGCTGTCTGAGGGGTGGGGACAGGAAACTACACTAAAGCAATGCAGATAGCGTAATGTGTAACGGACATGGTCGGTCCTGATATGCACGTCTGTAGACAGCAGTGTATGTGTACAAGTAGCAGTGTCCAGTCGATCAGTCCTAGTGAAATGAAGGAACACGAGAGCGGAATAAGCAGACCTGATTTTCGAATACGGATGAGCCAATGGGAACAGTAGACAAGCTCACAGATTGTATCCGGCCAAGTATCCACGTAGGAGACATCCAGCCCATACCATTTTTCCACGACTGTTCCAAAAGTTAAGGGAAGGAGGGCACGTGGTGCCAAATTACAATTCCATTTCCACACAACTATTTTTGCTTATAACTTTCGACTCAGTCCCAGGGATTTTTATCTCAAATTGATACATGTGCCCTTCGCCATCATCCCTGAAATTTTGTAACACCACCTCGGAAACACCCTGTATTACTTTTTTAAGTTGGCTACTATTGGAGGAGTTTATACAAAACCAGATCAGAAGATATTTATGTAATATATAAAAGTGGCAGATGATTTATTCTTGATATGCAATTTTTACATTAGGTAAGGATGGATTTAAGGATTAAGAACCACAGGCAGGATGAGTACACCCCATCCAATAATTAGATAATGAAGCGAGACGAACCGCATGGTATGATGCAATGAAAGCAGGGGAAAAGGGTGGAGAAATAATTATTAAAAGTACACAGTTGCAAGAGAATTTGGGGCTGTAAAGAAGTATGTATCTGAGCTCCAAGTCTTTGGCCACTTATCTCGCTCCGTTTTCAGCATCAGTTGAAGGAAGTTATGAACATTTTAAAGAGGTGGAGTCGAAAATGCACATAACCTAATAGCTACCACATGAGAGAGAGAGGAAAACATCGAGGTACATTAAAATAATACAGAATGCAGCGAGACGGACCGTGAAGAAAACCACGAGGCACAACATTCATCTTACACTTCTGTTTCCATGGTACCACTAGTGACGTCAGAGTAAATCTTTCATGTCAAAATAGTACAGATTTTTTACAGTTTTTCTCTCCTTGATCATTTTATGGAATATCTGATTTATCCACTTTGAATGTTTTTTTAATTTTGAAAATGTTATTTTTTCTATAATTAATGAAAAAAGATTAATAAAATAAACTGGCAGCATTTCTTACAAAATAAATGCATAGAAACATGCAGCTACCTTATAAATGCTTGCAGTAAAAATTTCATCCAGATTGATTAATATTTGGCATGAAAAAGTTGGTGTTGAATCAAGAAAAATAAACTTACGGTAAAATGGAATTGAAAGTAAAATGAATATTTATGTAACACATACCTATTAAAATTCTACTCCGCTACATTTCTCTAGTACCTTCAGGGAGCCAACTTCAGAATAAAAATTTACTAGATTTGTAATGAGAAATTCGTAAAAAAGAATTCTTTGATGAAAAAATAATTTTGACAGCTTTTTAAATGCCATGTACCCTTACAGTCTTAATTAAAAAACATATCTGTTATCAGAATTGAACTAAATCTATTTCGGGTATAAAAATATACATTCTAAAGAAGTGAAATACCGGTAGTCAATAATTTTTTTTTTGGAAAATTTTCATGATTTTCAGTGGTCTCCCCTTAAACATGTACTGCATTTGATTATGAGGATAAAATTTCAAGCTAGAGGATAAGTTTCTACACTTAATTTACATAACTTTATCTCCCACTATCATGTGTTGTTCTTCTGAAACGACATTTTAAAAACACCCTGTATAGGACTACTTTTTGGCGATGTGTCAAGAAATTATACTATTCTGGTTAATTCAGAGAAATAATATACTCATTGTTAATGCTCCATCCGGGCGTCCCTGGTACGATCGAGCCAGGTCGTGATGGAATTTGTGGTAGACAAACTGACGTTGCAGAGGAATTTCTCGGGACCACCCCCCCCCCGTTTCCGTCTATCATGCCACCAACACGGGTTTCCGACGTTGATATAGGAAGGGTTTGAGGCTTCGGGTTTGTCAGATACCCGACTGAGAGACCTGGCTCTGTCACATCTGAGGCAGGATGGCCCACCTATCAGTATCGAATGTCACCCAAGCCATCCATCGAGAAAGACAAGCCAAGAGAGTTCTCTCAGTACTGCGGCTTATTTCGCTTTTCATTACACCGTTGCTCCTCTCGCAACATTCTCTGTATAGTTCAATAGTTGTTCACCCTCTCGCCGATCTCGAAAGTTGCCTTTCACTGCCTTCCGGGCAGCTGGATTCAAGATCTGTTTCATATTACGTTTTTATTATTACTGTTGAGAAATAATGACGATTCTGTTAATCCACGAGACTTTCTCCATACGAACTGCTAATAGAGATTAAAACCTTGGCTTATAGTTGTAAGGAGTGGAAGTTCAGCTGTCAAGCATTGGACTGCAGATGTTTTTAAGACAGACGGCGACAAAGTTTAAAATTTCAATGTAGGGTTGGTTTCACCAACAAATGTTAAAAAAACACTAACGCCTTGTTAATACAATGTTTTAATTTTAACAACCCTTAAATTGGCAAAACTTCATTTCTCACACTAGTTTATTAAACCGTGTCGGACTGTAATATATATATATATATATATATATATATATATATATATATATATATACAGGGTGTATCAAAAAAAACGTGTACATACTTCAGGCATGGGTTCCTTACACCAAAAGAAGGAAAAAAGTTCATATGAACATATGTCCCATAATCCTTTGTTTCCCCATTAGGAACTGTTCAACACATTGATACACTCATAATATGCAACACACAAAACTCATAACCAATGCTCGAAATGTCCTCCTCTTGCTTCTAGACATGCATGCACTCGTCAAATCATGGACTGTCGCACCCTTTCAAACACTCCGGGATGATGTCGAATGGTTTCACAGGCTTCCATGACACGTCGATAAAGAGTTTCTTGATCTGGGATGTCTGCTCCATAAACCAATTGTTTAAAGTGCCCCCAAAGATAAAAATCCAAAGGATTGAGGTCGGGAGAACGTGCTGGCCATTGAATGGTCCTCCTCTGCCTATCCATCTGTCATGGTAGACACCAGTCAGTGTATCTCGAACAAGGCGACTAAAATGTGCTGGAGCCCCATCATGCATGAACCACATGTTTTGTCTTATTTTCAGAGGCACATCTTCGTGCAGTAATTCTGGAAGAGTGTTTTGGATGAAGTCCCTGTAGATAGCACCTGTAAGACGTGCTGGTAGAACGTATGGACCTACCAGACAGTCACCTACAATTCCAGGCCACACATTAATCCTAAATTTTGCTGATGTCTAGCCTAAAATACAGCACGAGGATTACGATCTGCCCATACGTGTTCATTGTGGAAATTGATAATTCCATCTCTCCCAAACGTTGCCTCGTCTGTAAACAAAACTGATGAGACAAACAATGGATTGGCTATTTGTGCTAGAAACAGCCTTCTATGAATGAGTGCATAAAGAAATGAAGTTTTGAGGTTGGACCTCGAAGGCCGTTGAACGCAAACTTTTAGTAATAAATGAATAACGGGGAAACAAAGGATTATGGGACATATGTTCATATGAACTTTTTTCCTTCTTTTGGTGTAAGGAACCCATGCCTGAAGTTTGTACACGTATTTATGATACACCCTGTATATATATATATTTTTTTTTGAACAAAATAATCTGCCCTCAATGAGGGTGACCATAAAGATCCAGAATGAAAGCACGACAGAAATAATTTAGAAAGACAAAAAAGATTAATTACGGGAACTGTTTAGTAAAACATCCAGAGAAATGCAAATCCAAAAGAATCGTCAATGGCCAAAATATAAATGGTAATGCAATATTTGGGTTGAATCCTTAAGAATATCCAATAAAATTTTTTGAATTTCAAAAAATTGGAGACCGAGTGGTTTTAAAATATTCCATGTGAACTTAGGAAGAGTGTCACGCGCACCAAACAGAAGACCAGAAACACTCCACTGACTAGTGGGAAGGATATATTTCTCACTTAGGTACGGGATGCAGGACTCATAGATGGACTTCTTCTCCTCATCAACGTGTTGTGCCTGCAGGGCATCCCTCTCAAACCGGATTGTAGGATCAAGAATGATTCCCTTAGATTGAGTCCTGTTGATGGCTACAATATCTGCTCTTCTGTTCGAATCTAAGGATGAGACGCAGTGGTTTTCCTCGCAATGTCCATATTTTATATTTGTACAGTATTATAGTATTGTGAAATTTAATTTCCTACCAATTTTTTTCTATTATTCTATTAAAATTTTAGCATATAGCCTATTAACCTGTTGTATCCTAGAGGATACATTGTCAATTTAAGGATTGATATTCTTTCGTGCATTTGGGTTTCACCAACAATTATTTACGGATGGATGTTAACTGGCATTTTTGTTAACATTCTTCGTCGCAGTATGTAGTGGGGAAAAAATAAGACTTTTAAGTGGGCAAAACTCGAAAAAACCAAAATAGCTTATTCTATTGGAAATCAATGTAGAGTTACTGATATTGGGAAATCTTTGTAAGTGGAATTAGTAACCATATATAAAAAACATTCCTTTGCTGTGGTCGTGCCAGAGAATCAGTCCCATTCCGAGGCTTATTTGAAGGTTTCGTAACAAGCTGTTTTTTATGGTGATGGGTTGTTAGCCCTTCGCCCAACCCCCAACCTGGAGGACCATCCCTCAGCTGTCGTGACTGCTTATTCAATATATTCACAGCTACCCTCCATATCTGGAGGCCGTTGAGAAGCCTTTATCATCAGTCTGCTGACAAAGAATCTGAAAGTTAAAATTTATAAAACAATTATATTACCGGTTGTTCTTTATGTTTGTGAAACTTGGACTCTCACTTTGAGAGAGGAACATAAGTTAAGGGTGTTTGAGAATAAGGTGCGTAGGAAAATATTTGGGGCTAAGAGGGATGAAGTTACAGGAGAATGCAGAAAGTTACACAACACAGAACTGCACGCATTGTATTCTTCACCTGACATAATTAGAAACATTAAATCCAGACGTTTGAGATGGGCAGGGCATGTAGCACGTATGGACGAATCCAGAAATACATATAGAGTGTTAGTTGGGAGGCAGGAGGGAATAAGACCTTTGGGGAGGCCGAGACTTAGATGGGAGGATAATATTAAAATGGATTTGAGGGAGGTGGGATATGATGATAGAGACTGGATTAATCTTGCTCAGGATAGGGACCAATGGCGGGCTTATGTGAGGGCGGCAATGAACCTTTGGGTTCCTTAAAA
Source organism: Periplaneta americana (assembly GCA_025594305.2). Classification (NCBI taxonomy): domain Eukaryota; kingdom Metazoa; phylum Arthropoda; class Insecta; order Blattodea; family Blattidae; genus Periplaneta; species Periplaneta americana. The sequence goes on from JAJSOF020000033.1 coordinate 11,909,246, forward strand.
GCCATTTGTGAGTGAAGAGGGATGAAGTTACAGGAGAATGGAGAAAGTTACACAACATAGAACTGCACGCATTGTATTCTTCACCTGACATAATTAGAAACATTAAATCCAGACGTTTGAGATGGGCAGGGCATGTAGCACGTATGGGCGAATCCAGAAATACATATAGTGTGTTAGTTGGGAGGCAGGAGGGAAAAAAATCTTTGGGGAGGCCGAGACGTAGATGGAGGATAATATTGAAATGGATTTGAGGGAGGTGAGATACGATGATAGAGACTGGATTAATCTTGCACAGGATAGGGACCAATGGCGGGCTTATATGAGGGCGGCAATGAACCTCCGGGTTTCTTAAAAGCCAGTAAGTAAGTAATATAAAAATATTGTGGAATGCAAGAAATACAGTGGGAAAATCAAAGCCAAGAATGATGCATTGGTGCGATTACTAACACATTCAATTGCCATGGTTACCACTCTTTAACTGATGCAAATATTACATATCTTCGTTTCATTCTCGCGTTCAGGAATCTTTCGACAAACGATTCTGTTATTTCCTTGCTGGGGTCGTTGGTTCATTCCTCGATCAGGTGCAACGTCCTCGGCACTCCCTGTGGGAGCGGTGTTTCCTTCGCCGGAAGTGTCGCCAAGCGCCTCAAGGCAAGGTGACAAAGGACACGTGCCCAAACGCAGAGAATATACATTTCCTCGCCTCCAGTACTGAACGCTTAATGAACATACTGCTATTGCTTAGTAGCGTGGTTGTCAGCCAGGTGGATTCAGGTTCCAGTCCGGGAAAGTTGCTGGACATGTCTCCCACACTACAGTGGAGTAATTGCCAATCTGAACACCAGAAGGCCTAGTTCAAAATATCGGTTAATTGAAACGGGGGAAAGAAAAGCTTAGGCAACCTCACCAGATTATTTTCCTTTTTCTTTTTTAATTAAGGAAAACATTAAAAAATGAAAAGAGCGCCATATGATATTCAATTACAATATAATACAATCTGTGTGGATATGTTGATCATTCAAAGTTAGGCCTATGTGGCGATCCACAGACATAACTAACTGGCTTTTCCACATGATAGTATAAATTCTTTCACGTGTCAGGGACATTGACAGCTTGATATATCTACCAATAGACATATCTACAAACTACATTGTGACATCGTTAGCTGGAATAGGGTGTGACGAAACCACGTGATCAATTGTTTCTGGTGTTCTTGACATCTATAGGCATACACATTCTGTACTGTCGTGACCTCTGTTTCATCTTCAGCGGCAGTTATATAAAAGGCACTCTTTACTTCTGGTTGTATTCTGTTCTCTTGAGTATTGTCAGACTAAATTCTTTGCTACAGCTCCTTAAAAGTTAATTTAGGAAAATTTAGTGGCACTCTGTATTCATATGCTGATGAAACAATTGCAATTTTAGCTGTTCAATTTGGGCTAGTGAATACGAAAATGCTAACAGTGGTATATATTTATTTAAAAACTAGCCGTACCCTGTTAGAAATAAATATAAAGTAATTACATAATTAAAATAGGACGTTTGATCCAGGGAACATTCGTGTTTGATAGAAGGATAAATCGTTTAATGTTACTTAATTTAAATTGCATCCAAATAATTAAAATGCGATCATTTTGGTCCAGAAAGCACTCATTTGGTGCAATGACAATTCCTTTAACATGTTTCTTAATTGTTATTACATGCAACCATAGTTTAATGAAGATTGACATCATTTAGATTTAATGTGTATATTTTATTTTACTTGCTATATGTTTCCATTGAATTATGGTAATAACTTAATTTTAACCCTTGTTTTCTACGTATTCAGTCAATGGCGCTTAGCCCACTATGGTTCTGAACCCTTCAAATAACTTAAATTATATTATATTATATTATATTATATTATATTATATTATATTATATTATATTATATTATATTATATTATATTATATTATATTATATTATATTATATTATATTATATTATATTATATTATATTATATTATATTATATTACATCACATTACATTTTTATATTAGAAGTTACTGTAATAACATTATAGTATTATGTCATCTAGAGAAACTACACTTTCCAATGGTGAAATAATAATTAATTATACAAATCGGTTAATTTAGCTTCCGATATTACTTCATACAAACACAGAAACATTCTCTGTAGGCTATCTTTCATAGCTTTCGATTGTTGTTGTCTAAGGCCCCTTATAGACCAAGTCATTTGTTTTTTATTTCGTTACACGGCCTTAGATGGCAGTTATTTTAATTTTAAAACTCATTTATCTCATTAAATATCAGTCCTATCAAAATTTTTGAAAGAATAAAACTTATCGGAAATTATTTTTAAAGGAACGTTTGTTATGTAACATTTTTCACAAAAATCAATAATACGCGAGATATTTCGATTTATTTAATTCAGGTCCCCTTATAACCCCCTTTTAAATAATGTATTTTGAATGCAATATAGCCTAAAATCTAAGTTACAACGAACTTAATTTAGATTCCAATTTTCATCGAAATCCGTTCAGCCATTATCGCGTGAAAAGGTAACAAACATACAGACAGACAGACAGACAGGCAGACAGACATACAAACAAAAATTAAAAAAAAAAGCGATTTTCGGTTTCAGGGTGGTTAATTATATATGTTAGGACCAATTATTTTTGGAAAATCGAAAATTGCCAGAAAAATTTCGGCTGCAGATTTATTATTAGTTTAGATGGCTGGATAGAAATTGTATTTCAATAAATGCTTCCAAGACTACTTTGATACCATTTGCCTTAAGTGCCAGTTCTTTATAACAATTAAAATTTCGTGATAAATTAAATGTAACGAATTTAGAGCCCAGATGTTTGGAAAAATGCCTTTTTACTGGGTGGAAGTAAACCATTATTTGCATGGATATAAATGTGATTTTGAGTAAATCAAAGTGATAGGACCAATTTTCATTTTGCCTAATTTGCCTTTTTTTAAGGTGTTTCTTACTAATAAAAGCCCTTTTTGTCATTTTAAAGCAATATTTCTTGTTTATCTGCAATTTTCTAATTAACTGCAATATAATGTGTATGAAATTTAAATATTTGAAACAATGTCTAACTTTACTAACAATAGTAAATAAAAGTAATTTATTTCGGTGCTTAATCTGCTAATAATCGTGCTTTAATAGTATCGGTGTAATATGAATAATGATCGACAATCCACAGTTACAAATATAATATTTTCATGTCTTCACGATAACAACAATCAGCTTTATAATTTTAAATGTTAAGCTCGTTCTCATAGAAGTTGTCACGTAGCATTTCCAATTGTTTGCTTTCATATTTTCAAATCTTACTGTTACAATTTTGTGCTACACGTGTTTATTATTGTAGGAGAAAGAAATTTGAATGAGGAACAGTCAGTTAATTTCGGGTGACAGAAGGTATAAGATCGGTTAGCTAGAATGCCTAAATTCAGTAAACCATTGAAAAGTAAACTTCATGCTTACGTTAGTGAATTTGGTGCCCGTGTGTTTTCAACCGTTGGAACAGTTTTGTTATATTATAAGCAGGGAAAGGATTTATATGTAAATACATATTTACTTATAAAGCTAATATAATTTATATTTTGCATTATCTTTATGTTTCACAATGTGTAGGGTTGAAAAATCCTACTTTTATTTTCCATATTTTTCCATATTTTAGAGTTTAGTACATATTTTCGTTAATTTCCATATATTTTCCATATTTCATATAAAACAGTCCATATTATATTAGGTTTAACAATAAAACAAAACAAAATTCCATTAACTTTTAAAAATACATTTCAACAATAGAGATTTAAACACATGTTCAGTAATCCCTTTAACATCAGAGTTATTTGAAAATTAGCAGTCCTATCAACAATGGGAAAGTAAGTTACAAAACTGTATTAATTTAATTTAAAATTTTTAACAGACTTCAGTTGTGCAGCTCAACAGTTAAATGCCAGTCAGAGTACACATAGGTTCAGTTTTGTAAATCATACTATAAAGACGGTAAATATGCCAAAAGTACGTCATTCAGTCAATTTAAAATCAAAACTAACAAGTTACATTTCAGAATTTAAAGAAGATGGTTTATCAACTGACAATAAAATATTATTTTGTAATTTGTGTCAGTGTGCAGTATCATCTACACAAAAGTTCCTGGTGCAACAACACATTACAACTAGTAAACATCAGGCCAACAAACAACTAAATTCCAAGCAGAGACAATTGTTTTTAACACAACCAACAACATCGAATGTAAGATCTGAGTTTAACATCGACCTGTGCGTTCTCTCATCTCTGCTGATATTCCTCTCTACAAACTAAAGAATAAGGTCTTCAGGAATTCCTTGAAAATATACTCAACATACAATCCCGGATGAGTCAACACTTAGGAAGACGTATGCTCCATCCATCTACGATGAGACAATACAGAAGATAAGAGATGAAATTAAAGATAGTTCAATTTGGGTTTCCATTGATGAGACTCCCGACAAAGAAGGTAGACTTGTTGGTAATGTAGTTATCGGTTTGTTAAGTGAACAATATTCTGAACGAATTCTTTTACATTGTGATGTTCTAGAAAAGTGCAATAACAAAACTATAGTTAAACTGTTCAACGAAGCTATGGGTATCCTGTGGCCAAAGGGTATTATGTACGATAATGTGTTATTCTTTATTAGCGATGCTGCCCCCTTATATGGTCAAAGCTGGACAAGCATTATCTGTTGTATATCTAAATTGACTCATTTTACTTGTGTGGCGCATGCATTTCATCGTGTGGCAGAAGTGGTCAGAGACAATTTCCTAAAGTAGATTTGTTGATTTCATCAGTGAAAAAGTATTTCTCAAAGCTCCCAGTAGAGTTAACGTGTTGAAAGAAATGTACCCTGAAATTCCATTGCCACCAAAGCCAATTTTAACTAGATGGGGTACATGGCTAGAAGCAGTTGAATATTATGCCGAACATATAGACTCTATTAACAATGTTCTCCTTGCATTGGACTCTGAAGATGCAGTCTCAATTGATACTGCGAAAAAGTTACCTGTGACATAAGTGTGAAGAATGACTTAGCTCACATTCAGCATACATTTTCATGCATCATAAAAACGCTCAAAAGTCTCCAAAATAGGCACCTTTCACTATCTGAAAGTTTTGAAATTATAAATAGTACTGTGGAACAACTGAATCGTGGTAGAGGTAAAGTTGCAGATGCAGTAAGAGCTAAGGTGGACACTGTACTTTCAAAAACCCTGGATATGAAGAACTACAAAGGTTGTTGCTGTGATGAGTGGTGAATCAACAGTGAAGATTAACTTGGACTTATCCCCAGAGACATTGTGAAATTGAATTATGTACCAGTTACTTCTTGTGACGTCGAACGCTCTTTTAGTCAGTATAAATCTATCCTCAGAGACAATAGAAGAAGATTCACTTTTCAGCACTTGAAAGAAATGTTTGTAACCTATTGTTATGGTAACAGACAATAAAAATTGTGTTTTATTGAAACTACATTGGAAGATAAGGTACGTCCATTATATTTTTGTTTAGTTTGATTAAAATGTACCAATATTTAACGTACATAGTCATTTTTATAATTTTAAGTCCATATTTAATTCCATATTTTGGTAAAAATCCATATTTAATTCCATATTTTGGTAAAAATAACTACATATATATTTACATATTTCATATATTTTTAGTCCATATAAATCCGTTCCCTGATTATAAGGTTTGTAAAAAGACAGTTAAGCACGAAAAAAAAGTATTTTATAAGTCAATATGTGTCACCTACGAAGTAAAAATGTGAGTTATGTTTATATAATTTAAATTTATTGCTAAAATATATTATGCCTTTCTAAAATTTATAATGCATTTTTCAAAGGTCATGGTGCCCTTTTTTTTTATTAGTTTTTATTGCCTTTTTTGCCTGCATATTTTAACTGTTATAAATACCTAAACATCCGGGCTCTAGTAGACTAATAATAATAATGCTGAAGAAGTCTATTCAAGTCAAATGCTTAGGAATTATAATTGATCAGTATTTAAGGTAGGATAAACATGTTTCTACTATACGTAACAGAGTTCGTGAAACAATTTATGAGTTTGTTATTCTTCTTTCGTACATCCCTACAAATATTCTGCGATTAGTTTATGTAGTAGTAGTTTGTTCTTTTATTTTGCCTAGCAGAGTTAAGGCCATAAGGCTTCTCTTCCACTCAACCAGGTTTGAATAACATACATGAAATACATAAATAGAATACAAAACAACAACACAAAAGAAGATACCTTAAAGATTACATAAAGTAGAAAATTACAAATAATCAAAATCAATTACATAATATAAGGAGAATATAGGCTATATTATAATTTATAAGACTGCTAGAAATAAGCTCGATGATAATTAAAATGGACTTGAGAGAGGTGGAAATGATGGTAGAAACTGGATTAATCTCTCTCAGGATAGGTACCGATGGAGGGCTTATGTGAGGGCTGCAATGAATCTCTGGGTACTTTAAAAGTTATTTGTAAATAAGTATGTAGCAATAAAATTACAATACTTTCTTAGAATTTAAATTGAATTGGCCTATTACTTCGTCCTTCAGATCGCTTTATGGACTATCTTACTACGTTCTTAACAAATCTCACGAAAAAAGGAAACAAACGAGTGTGGTAGTTGGAATGCATCGCATGCCACTAACTGGTCTTTGAACCAGTTAACAAGAAGCGGACAAAAAGTTGCCAAAGCGAGATGAAAGCGGCAGAATCCTCAACAATCACCAAATATTCACTACGATTTGATTTCTTCAAGGTTGCAGAGAAAGCCGTCCGCCCCTGCTAAAGACTCCAATGTGGAGAGTGGGACGGGCAAAACGTAGAGCTGGGAAAGGGAGTCCAGATTTTTCTCTTTTCTCCAAGCAAATGGCCACTGACTCCTTGCAAATTTTTTTTCTTCGTCTTCTCCATCAGTTGACAAACGTCGCATGTTTCACCCTACCAGAATCAATATAATAAAATGTAACTACCTAGGGGGCAGCACTCCCAGAACGAGTTTTTCATGAAACACTCCTGTCGCTTTGGCATTTCGTCGTACTCCGTGCATGCCAACGATCCAGAGCGATGCACAAGTGTGACACACAGCTACTAGAACTGCAGTCAGCCAGGCAAGGAGAGGAAAATAATGCAGAGGAAGGTGTAAACGTAAGAAATAAGTTTAGGGAAAGAAATAGGGAAAAACTCAAAGAATAACTTAAAATAGAAAAAGGTGAAAGAAATAAATAGGTAATACGAGAATGAATTGATTGATTATAATGAAGACAAGGAAAGAAAAAAGCAAGAAGAATGAATTAAATATGAATAAAAAAGAGAGAAATAATTAATAAGAAAGAGAATGAAGATAAAATAAAATTAATAAGAGCGTCAATGAGTGAGTGAAGGTAAAATAAAATGAAAGAATTAATTAATGGAGGAAAGAATAAATGAATGACTAGGAGAAAGAATGGATGGATGGATGGATTGATGCATGCATGGATGGATACATAGGTTAAGGGTGTTTGAGAATAAGGTGCTTAGGAAAATATTTGGGGCTAAGCGGGATGAAGAACTGCACGCATTGTATTCTTCACCTGACATAATTAGGAACATTAAATCCAGACGTTTGAGATGGGCAGGGCATGTAGCACGTATGGGCGAATCAAGAAATGCATATAGAGTGTTAGTTGGGAGACCGGAGGGAAAAAGACCTTTGGGGAGGCCGAGAAGTAGATGGGAGGATAATATTAAAATGGATTTGAGGGAGGTGGGATATGATGATAGAGATTGGATTAATCTTGCACAGGATAGGGACTGATGGCGGGCTTATGTGAGGGCGGCAATGAACCTTCGGGTTCCTTAAAAGCCATTTGTAAGTAAGTACGTAAGTAAGTATGCATGGATGGATGGTTGAATGGATGGATGCATAAGTGGTTGGATGGATGTATAGACGGATGAATGCATGGATGGATTAATGGATGCATGCATGGATGGATGGATGGGTTGATGGATCGATGCATGAATGGTTGGATGATTGGATGCATGGATGGTTGAATGGATAGATGGATGGATGCATGGATAGATTGATGGATGGATGGTTTGTTGGATGGATTGGTTGATGAATGGATGCATGGATGGTTGGATGGATTGATGGATGGATGCATGGGTGGATGGATTGATGGATGGATGGTTGGATGGATGGATGATTGGGTTGATGGATGGATGAATGGTTGGATAGATGAATGTATGGTTGGATGGATTGATGGATGGATGGATGGATAGATGGATGAATGGTTTGATCGATGGATGGTTGGATGGATGGATGGGTTGATGAATGATGGTTGGATGGATGGATGCATGGATGGATTGATGGATGCATGGGTGGATTAATGGATGGATTGATGGATGCATGGATGGATGATTGGGTTGATGGATGGATGGATGGATGATTGGGTTGATGGATGGATGGATGGATGGTTGGATAGATGAATGTATGGTTGGATGGATTGATGGATGGATGGATGGATAGATGGATGAATGGTTTGATCGATGGATGGTTGGATGGATGGATGGATGATTGGATAGATGGATGGATTGTTGTGTGAATGGTTTGATGGATGGATGGATGGATGGTTGGATGGATGTATGCATGGATGAATGGATGGATGGATAGATGGATGAATGGATGGTTGTGTGCATGGATGAATGGATGGATGGATGGTTGGATAGATGGATTGATTGATGGATGGATGGTTGGATAGATGGATGGTTGGATTGATGGATTGATAGATGCATGGATGGATTGATGGATGGATGGGAGGATGGTTGGATGGATTGATGGATGGATGATGTGATAATAAAGAGGAGCAGAGAGCCATGAAAACGAAAAATATTAAGTAGCAAGAAGAAGAGAGACTGATGAAAAATGACATACCAATAAAAATTAGAGCAGAAAGAAAGAAACAGAGAAAGAAATAAATAAAAAGAAAGAAATAATAAATATTAAAGACTTCCAGGTCAGTGGTGATTATTATTATTATTATTATTATTATCATTATTATTATTATTATGCATGTGGGCTTGTATCAGAGAAAGTCGCGTCCAGGAAGTAGGCACTTTTTCAGAGCACTTCGTCTTGGCATTCCACCATTGCTCCATATCGTCATGTAGGCGCATGTGTAGCCTCATTGCTCAGAATGCTCGCACTTTCACTGCATGTAGAGAGTGCGTTGCGCACTGCACGCACGTTCGCATATTTGGCTGCGTTCGCCGACCTACTTTCAGTTGACGTGATGAGCGGAGTTACCTGCAAGTCGGCTCAGCGCCAGATGTCATCGCATTGCCGCTGTTCCTGCTTGCTTCACTACTCCTCTTTTAATCTGTGTGAACCCCACACCTCGCTATAGGCCTTTCTTCCTGATTTGCTTGGTGTTCTAATCACGTTTAATTCCTGATGCTATATCTCGTTTGTTTATTTAATTTCGTATTTTTTGTGAAACTTCTACGTTGGAGCTATAAGAGAGAAAAGCTGTAACATTTTTACATGAAAGGTTTACTCTGATGTCACTCGTGTTACCATGGAAACGGAAGTGTGTTTTTCCACGCAGTTCGCCTCGCTACATAGTGTGTTAAATGTGCCTCAAAGCTTCACACACACACACACACACACACACACACACACACACACACACACATATATATATATATATATATATATATATATATATATATATATATAAGGGACAATCAATAAGTTTCTGGACTGCCCTGAATGTAGGCAACACAGAGAACATAGGAAACAGAGAATACCTAGAACTAAAGAAACGCCTGGAATCTATACTAAATGCATTACTTAAAAGGCAGAGAAGAAGATTAGTCATAAGGCGTATATGGAGAGATGCCAGGAAAATCACAATAGGTCCTTGACATGTTTACACAAAATCACGTGTAGAAGCTCAGTTCTTAAAGACAATCTGACACTGTTTGATAGACTGACTGAACAGGTATGGAAGCAATGATCTTCAGTGACACACGAATGTATGTTTAGCGGTACAATAAATTTATTTATTTATTTATTTATTTTATTTTGCTAATAAATTGTAATATAAAATATAATATTATACAGAAAAACTTTAGCTCGCCCCTTAAAGAGTAGAACTCGTGCTCAGGGGCGGATTCCTGAATTGAAATTAAGAAGTATATAATACAATTTGTCTTATGTCTACTAAGAATACATAAATTTAAATTTACAATTTTTCAATTTTTATAAAATCCATACTTAACTTTTTAAATTTAATAATAGAACTATTAGAATTGACAAGATTAGGATATTTAAATATAAATTTGTTATATATTCTTGGGTCTAAATTACTACTATGATTAAATACTGTAGCAGTGTTGCATTTTGGTTCAAACAGTCTTAAAGAATTCACAACTTTTATTTCATAATACAATTCATAATTATTTAGATTTTTATGTATGAATTTTATTAATACAATATAATAAATTTGTCTTATGTTAAGAACATTAAAGTAAAAAAAAAACGACTTTTGAGATGGAAAATCAATAAGTTTATGAAGAGATATTATTTTAATTATTTTCTTCTGTAAAAATTAAAGTGGATTAAAATTGGATTTAAATAAGCTATCCCATCCTATAGGTCTAATTCTATACATAATTACTTATTGAAATAAACTTAAGTATATTGTGCGTAATAAATTTATTGACAAGTAATTCCTCAATAAAACAAAATAATATACTATTTTACGTAATTTATTACAAAGGTAATTAATGTGTTAATACAAATGTAGTTCGAGTGCATCTTATATAATACAGTATATGCACGATCTTAGATTCTCAAAGTTTTTATTATAAAGATCGTCAGACTTATCAATTCACAAATGTGATGAACACGAAGATACTGTTTATTACATAAAATATTAACGTTTACGGTTCCACTGAAACATCATCAGATCATTAAGTAAACCTGCAGAGTACATTTATGTTACAGACAAACAATGTAGATATACAGGGTGATTCACGAGGATTTACCGTCTCTTACGGAGTTTATTTTCGAAGACATTCTGAGCAAAAACTGTCATATAAATATTTGTCCTAATTTCAGTATTTTCGGAGTTACACTAATTTGAAATTGTTTGTAAAATACCTTTATTCTTGAATTTTAAGGGTAAAAGAATATTACAGAGAAAGAATGAATTATTCAGAAGTATCATTTCTCTAATTAGCTAGCATTCTGAAGCTAAAAATGTGTTGTGAATTCCATAGCTGCTTCGTACAGATTTTTTTTTCGAGTTTTAACTATAAAATTACATTTTCTTACGCATTTATCACAACAATTGTTACAAATCACGCCACTCTTGTAAATTCTTTAAGACTGTACATTAGGATGCATAATTAAACTGCAAAGAATCAATTTCCTAAAGTCGTATGATTTGTAACAATTTTTGTGATAAGTGCGTAAGAATGATATCATTTTTAGTTACAAATTGAAAAACAAAATTTGTACAAAGCAATTAACAACATATTTTCAGCTTCAGAACACTATCCAATTAAATAAATGATATTTCTAAATAGATCATTCTCTATTTGTAATATTTTTAACCCTTAAAACTAAAGACAAATGGTATTTTACTAACAACTTCAAATCAGTGTAATTCTGAAAATATTGAGATTAGGACACTTGTGTATATGACATTTTTTGCTCAGAATGTCTTCGAAATAAGCTCCATAAGTGGCGGTAAATCCTCGTGAATTACCCTGTATATGAAGCAGAACAGAATACATAATGGAAAACAAGAGTACATGTAAAACCACAAGTTAAAAGGGGTTAAAATAAGATGAACATTAACAATAAAATGGGAATAAAATTACGTATTAAAGAAATGATTAATCATTGTAATCCATATTGAGAGAGAAATTGTGAGTAAAGGAACAGCAGTACACACCTGTGGAGTAACGGTTAGCGTGTCTGGCCGCGAAACCAGGTGGCCCGGGTTCGATTCCCGGTTGGGGAAAGATACCTGGTTAAGGTTTTATCCGGGGTTTTCCCTCAACCCAATATGAGCAAATGGTGGGTAATTATCGGTGTTGGACCCCGGACTCATTTCACTGGCATTATCACCTTCATCTCATTCAGACGCTAAATAACCTAAGATGTTGATAAAGCGTCGTAAAATAACCTACTAAAAAAAAAAAAAAGCAACAGGAACAAC